>KN470313.1:10662-29288 GCA_000787095.1 Periophthalmodon schlosseri | reverse complement strand
GATAAAATGCCCCTGACCTGTGGGGTCTATCCTGGAACCCCTTTTGTTCAGCCTCTACATGCTGCCGTTAGGCCAGTTAATACGCAGCAATAATGTGTTCTACCACAACTATGCAGATGACACTCAGATCTATGTCTCACTGGTGGCAGGTGAATATGGACCAGTGGATTCACTCTGACACTGCATCCAACAGGTCAATGTGCGGATGCAAAACAACAACAGAAACAGAAATTGTCAGCAGTCACCTCCAGTCTCTCTCTCTAAAACCTTCAAATCAGGCTAGAAATCTAGGGGTAATAATGGACTCAGACTTGAACTTTAACAGCCACATCAAATCAATAACATCTGCAGCTTTTTACCATCTAAAACATTGCAAAAATCAAAGGTATACTGTCAAAACCAGACTTAGAGAGACTTATCCATGCATTTGTCTCCAGTAGGTTAGACTACTGTAATGGCCTGCTCATTGGCCTCTCCAAACAAGCGTTAAGACAGCTGCAGTACATCCAGAACACTGCTGCTCGGGTCCTGACTAGAACTAGGAACTACGAGCACATAAGTCCTGTGCTCAGGTCTCTGCACTGGCTCCTGTGGCTCAGAGAATAGACTTTAAAGCAGCTCTGCTTGTGTATAAGTCTCTCCATGGTCTGGCACCATGGAGACATGTTAGTGCCATATGAACCATCTCACACTCTGAGGACAAAACAGTTCCATTTAGCTGTGCATATGACTGAAAGGTTTTTATTCTGCACTCTTCTCTTTTAATGTTCATTTTATGATGATCATTTATGTTTTGATTTGTTGTATTGTGATTTTAATGTCTTTTTTCTGTAAAGCACTTTGAATTACTTTGTATAGCACAATTCGTACACAAATAAACTTGCCTTGCCTGTTACTATTGATGGAATAGCTGGGGTGGTGCCTCTATTCAAAACTATCAGGATTGAGACACAATTTGAAGCATTGCACAGAAGTGCAATATTTTGAGAAATGGATCTCTAAAATGAAGTTGGTATCTTTTTAAACAGCCCAGCTCCAATTAAATGGACCAATGGGTCAGTAGATATATTAGGGATTCACCTTCCAGAAAACCTTAAAGAAACTATTGAACATAATTATAATAGGAAGATAGAAAAACAGCCCTGGAGGGCAAATGCTCTAACAATACAAAGTAAGGTTACATTGGTTAATGCTTTGGTTATTCCCCAATTTGGGTATTTATTAATGATTCTCCCTTTGCCAAGTGTCGAAAAGGGAGTGCCGGAGGGCAAGTCAAAGCTCCAGGTTCATTATGAGATTTACAGAGAAAAGATCTACATGTACAACCACAGTTTATGTAGATCAAGGAAGAGGTATTTTTCCAACATTAGTGGAAGTTGCAGTAACAACTCTCGTGTCCTATTGTTGTTGTTGCTGCTGTTAGATCCAATTTCCACATCTAAGTGCAATGAGTTTGCGGTATTCTTTGATGACAAGGTGTCATTGTATCAAAATAAATAATGGCTTTACTAGCCAAAGGTTCTCCTTTTTGAACAATTTATTTCCATTTTTTCAATTAAAAGCAACACATGTGGATAAAATGTTTAAAAATCAATTACAGGACTTATCATTCTTTAAAGATGCAGTCCAAGCATGGTTGAATTTCCAGTACCAGCCCCCAGAAATGATTCAGGGTGTTCAGGTGCAATGGCCTTGGATGAATTCAAATATTGTTATTTGGGTTAAACCATTCCTGTGGATCGATTGTATCAAAATGGGTTAATTTTTGTTAATGATCTTTTGAATATATCTGGGAATCGTCTTCTTTTTTACTAGAAAATGACATATCTTTAGACTATTTAAGTTTTTTTATCATCTACTTTCAGTCATTTGTATCACTTGTAGGCTAGGGGGTTGACTGCGACCACGTTAAGTAAAATACGAATACTAATGACAGCATCAGAAGGCTGGTTCTTGGTTGAGCCTGGGGTGTGAATAAAAACACAAACAGCCAGTATTGAAATTTTACAGCAAGAATGTATTGAAAAAAATAAATAAGACAAACAGGAATGTACAGTGACCAGTATTTGTATTGTGGGCTGTTTCAGAAGTTCAATGTTCTTTGTATTATTAGTTTATACCGATGATTGTGAATGCAGAGTCCACGTTTCGATCCAAAAAAAGATATAGATTCCAAGCGAAAACAGTAGGATGAGTGAGTCTGAAAGTCAGTTTTTTCCTACCACATAGGATCTGGGTAGCTCGCCATCAAGATTTGAGGGTTGTAGTCCATATTTCTTTTTCTCAATCCAGGAAAAAAAACCTGACCTATAAAAAGGTCAAAATAATAAATTAACATTTGCATAATAAAAAACATATGCATTTACATATTGTGTAATATACATAGCTATACATGCAGAGAAAATACATTGTATCAATATATAATTGTAAATTATGACTATTTAAACACAGTCAGGAGAAGTGCACTTTTCCATATGTCAAAATACTCAATTGTACTGATTAATGATCCAATTACAGTTCACAATGCTCAAGCAGATTCTGAAAGTAATAAATAAAAGTTGCGCAACAAAAAAAAAAAAAAATCGTAGCTACATTAATTTATACTCTTTAGAAAACAAAATGGAGGCGTATAGCTGCTTTAGCGTTCACTCAAAAGTTATCAAAGTGGACAAAATTAATTCAGGAGAGCAATATAAAACAATGCTCCGAGTAACTGTATTGTTATTTACAATTCGGGTTTAACGTAACTTATATTGGCTCTATATTTAAATCAATAGACGCGGTGTTCCATAAAACTCCAAGCGCGAGTGGACAGTGCGAATATACACGAGGTGCTAAGGAGTTTTGAATGGGAGCGGTAGTGATGCTAATAAAATAAAACGCTAAGTGCTATTTAGCAAATGAAATACAACCGCTAATCACAACATAAATATCCCGATCTATGCTCAACACTCACCGCTGAGAGGTAGAGAGTTCGGAATGAAGAAAAGATATGTAAGAAAGAAAAGATATGCAAGAAAAAGAAACTGAAAAGAGAAGGGAAAGGTAGGCTATTGGTTTGTCTTGTAAAATTACGGCTTCAATGTTGAAATGTTATGTTTATTCTTGTTGGGGCCGCATATTTTCTTTTTTTAATGTGAGTTGTAGAATATAAATAAACTGGTTTTAGAAAACAAAATGAAAGCTTTTCCAGCCACAAATTCATCTGTAAAGTATGAGCCCCAATGGCCGACTGCACTAAACCAGTCAGATGCCAGGGCAGCTGTGGAGGAGGAGCAGTTATTGCTAGTGACCAGAAAGTCCTGACAACATTGCTATTATAATTTTTTATCACTGTAAAGTAATGTGGTTATTGTGGGACTGTGGCAAAGCTCTCATTTCACCAATAAATCTGCATTCTTACTCTCACCATGGTCAGTTGAAATTAGATGGATTTCTCAAGAGCAACCCCTCAGAGAGCCCTCATGTGGGTTACAGTTACAGTAAATGAGGGCAGTTCAATCATTTAACCCTTAACTTTAAATAATTAAGCGCAGCTCCTCTCCTGCCGTCTTATTGTCTGACAGGGCACCATGGCGTCTACACCTGTGGTACAGCTTTATGACACTGACCAATACCCAAAGACTCTACAGGTTTATCGGGATCGGTGTGGTCAACATCAGTGTACAAGTGGCTTCATCAGTAACATCCTGCCCAACGTACTTACCAGGTATTCATTTATTTATGTATTTATTTTTTTCTAAAAGGGACAGCACAAATTAATGAACATTTAAAAATGTAAATATGTAAAGACTGTAGCCAACGTGGCTACTTTCCATCTTCAGTCCCTCGGCAGGTTGATGTAAAACAGTCTACAGGACAGGGAAGAGCACAGCAACAATCACACAAAAGCAAATGTAACACACCAGCACACTCATTATATACGTAACACACTCACTACACACAGGTATGCACTGTATTCAGTGAAGGTCACACCTTCAAGCTGTATATTTCCATTTTCAAAACACATTTAATCTCTCCTTCAGCATCAGCAACGGGAAGTCACAGTTAAACGTCATTGGAGTTGGAAGTGGAGCAGGTAAGATCGAACCAAAAGCATCACTGTTACGTATGCTCTACAGAACTGTATCCACCTTATTCCACCCCGCCCACTATTATATCTGACTGTTATCGACTTGCACTGTTTCCTTGAGCGGCTTCAAAATGGTTCTGTAGTCCGTGCAACTTATTTGCTGTTGAGATTTGCACATCTCAGTCACACCTTGAATACAAAATGAACCGACGTACTTAATTTATATAGCACCTGTCCACATTTTGATTCACCGTTTAATTTAGAAAAAAATATGTGAAAATTGGGTTAATGAATGTTAATGAATGTTTTTGATTGTCAGTATTATTGCAATACACTAAAACCAGGTATATTAGCTGTTGTAAAGTCCATGTCTCTCGTTTTTGGACACTGTAATGATTGTTTAGGTAATGTTGATCTGGAGATGCTCTATCAGCTGCATCTGAAGCATCCCGGGGTTCTAGTGGATAACGAAGTAGTGGAGCCCAGCAGCCAGCAGCTCCATAAATACAGAGGTACCAGCTTTAGGGACACATGTATTATATGCAGATTTAATTTGATGTATTCATTTATTTTTTAAATAAACTGAAGTATAAATCACCTATTAAGTCTTTAGCTAATCATCTTCTCATTAGGTGCTTCTCATTCACATCATGAACGTGGTAGGGTTTATAAGACTTCACTAGGCGTGTTGTTTCACACACTCATTATTTATGTCCATATGTATTTTGTGCCAGGTTTATATAGTGCAAGTCAAGGAGGCTGGGTTTTTTCTTCAGGTTTGAACCTCAGACTTAAAAATATGCTCAAATATACACATTACTTAAGTAGAATATTGTATGTACTGGGTATAATAGTATTGGGTTTATTGGCTATAAACCCTCCTATTATTGTCACCTCCGTCAGGTTTTTGTCAACTCCGTCAGATTCACGCAGTTACTGGGTGTTTTTTCCATTTTTTTTTTTCAAACTTGACCGTTGCATTTCAGATTATGTGGTTTAAATAGTGAAGAACATTGAAATCGACAGCCTGATTTGTGTTATTATTTACAGAAATTTTATTTTATAACATTTTTTTGAAATTGGGATATTTTGAAACAAGTATGAAATTACAATTTAAATTTTCAGATATATTTCAGTTCATTGATTTATTCCAAACAATGAAATTACAATTAACAACTCCCTCTGATGTACACAGACACGGACAAGGCGAAGCCAAGGTACACTGCATATGGAAAAAAGACATTTATGGAAGAGAATTATTTAGCACACTGATAGTTGTTGGAAAAAAGTACGTGTTATCATCGATCTTTAATTCCTTCTTGATGGTAACAGATCAGATAACTGTTGGACAAGGTGCGACTGGTCTGAGACTATTGCCTTTGCTCTGCTCAGGTAACGTGAGGTGGCAAGGTCTTTCAGTCGGTTCAGGTGAGTTCAGGTTGCAGTTGTTGTTTTTAATATTGGACGTAATGGTAAATGACCCTTATTACAACAAAGATTACAAGTTAGAAATTTAGTTGGATTGAAATAAATCTCTTGTGTGTCTGACGGAGTCGACAGTAGTTGAATTATATGAGGACATATGTGATTATTTATGAGGGGAAGCTGGCCCGATGTGGTCAAAGCAGGAGGCAGACTGAAATAAAAAGTGTCTTTTCCCAGACTGAATTTATTAAAAGATGACTCTGGTTGGAATGCAAAATAACTCAAGAAAACAACCTAAACTGTTCGAACAACTAAACAGAAAATAAGCAACTTAAATAAAATCTACATCACAGCCAATAAAATCTGCATCACACGACTCCCCTGATGCATTAAACCTGTCTATTTTTATACTCTCCACAGCACGAAGGACCTCCCCCAGCTAAGTACAATTCTTTTCACAGGTGTTGATTAGGTTTTAACTTAATTTATGAGGGCCTAAGTCCCTTTAACAAAAGTGTTTAATAAAACTATAAACACTGAAATACTGAAACTAAAATACACAAAGACACAGAAACAAAAAAGAACTTTAACCAGTTCTCCTCTATACATGGTCCGGCCCATGACCTCACCCAAAGGCTTTAAAAATGGCCGAAATTAGGCCATGTGGAGACTCATGTGGATATGTTTAACTGAATGATATAACTGAAATGAGTAGGTTTAACCACATAAAAAATATATTTAAAGTAACTTGTGTATGTGTGGTATTTAACTTAAAGGTGAACTATAACTAAACAAAGACTAAACAAAGCCAAATAGTTGTGTTCAGCAGTTTAGTTGAAAAAGTATGGGAAATGAAATGAACAAATGTGTGAAATTGAATTAAATTAATGTGAGATTAATGGGACAAAGGCCCACTTTTTTATTTTAAATCCTGTTGCTTTGCATTTCTGTACAGCTCAGACATGACTCTACAAAGATCTAGAATTCCCATAACTGTAGAATGCTATACTATAATCATACAAATATGTTTTAGTGAAATGTTGTCTAATCTGTCATATGCACTTTAAATGCCTGTTTATTCTTATGCAGATATGGTCAGCCAGAAGCCGGATTTGGATTTTGTCAAGTTTACCTGGAACAAGATGACAACCACTGAGTTTGAGGAGCAGCGGAGACAGAAAAATATGACCAAGAAGGCTGACTTCATCCACATGGTCCAGGTCTGTGTACATGCCATTCATATGAGGTATTCCAAAGAGGTGGGAATTTATCAGTTTTTCTTCTTCTCACTCTGTTTGAGCCAAATGGCAAAAATCACAATGTAATCATCGAGAAACATATAGAGGACCCATGGTGGATGTTGAAGTGGGACTAAACACTAAACTCCGCCCACAATCACATTTCAAATAGAGCTACTTACCTGGGCAGTACCTGGACCCCAGCCAGGTGTTTGCAATCAGAAACACCTGGCTTTAATCGGCGCAGAGGTGTGTGATGTCACCAACTACAGAGGCCACTGAAGGCAGCACAAAGTTAGATTTAGATGTTTTTGAAAGCTGCAAATATACCTAGTTTGCATAAGAACTGCCCAAAACCCCACAGACAATACTATTAAAACACCATATGCAGTTTAGTAGCAAAAAAAATTTATTTCTTCCACTTTAAACTCCATATGCAGTTTAGTAGCAAAAAAAATGTATGTAGTTTGAACTTTTAGCCCCGCCCACTTAGTCTTTTCTGCCACTGTGATATTGTACAGACACAGAAACAACTGTCTGGGATAGTGTTCTGAAGTTGTTCCCTTATATGTCTCCAGTCTGCTGTTTGCTAGTTATGTCACTGTTGAGAATCAAGTGTCTGTGATAGTGGCTGTTGTCCAAATCCAAACTGTCTCGTCTTGCCTTGATTGGATCTGGGTGTGGTAAGGCATCCAGATTATCACTCACTGACCAAGACGTGTTCCGATCCCCATGTCCTCCATAGACATGTGTCCTCTGTTTGGTTAGCATGTGGCTACTTTACAAAGGACACACAAGTGTATCCTTCACTGCCTTATTACCCATAACGCACTGAGGTCATTGTAGTAGAAAAAAAAAGAGGGGCATGGATCTTTTGAATCAACTTAAGCTGAATTTAAATAACGGTCATAAAATCAAGCTATCAATTAAATCATTTTTTAAAAAAACATTTTAAAAAAAATGACTAAATAATACATTTAATATTGTGAAGACGGGTATTTTTACACTGATTAACACTGAACCGACACAAGAATCAGCACAGAAGCTGAGCAGGTGACATGAGTGAGAGCTTTGAGCACAAAAAACACACTCCCACTCTCAATTTGAGCCATTTTAAACCGATCTTAGTCTTGGTCATTTCTCTCTGGGATTAGTTTGTTGCTGAACTAATTGATTGGCTTCTGTCATATAAAAAAATAACAAAAGAGCCAGTCTTTTGAACGACTCATTGAAATGAATAGATCCAAAAGATTCAGATCCGCTAAAAGAGCCAAAAGTCCCATCACTAGTATTAGTTATTACCTGAGGAAATGCTATATAAAATGAATAGATTATATTTTACATTCTCAATTTTGTTCTTATTTGGCAGGTTATCCCATACAATGATTGATGTAAAGAACATTTATTTTTAAGAAAAAAATAAAATCAGGTACAGGTAGACCTGTCGCTGTAACAAATTTTGAAGCACAATTTATTGTTATATATCGTAAAGAGAAAGTACTCACGATAAATATTGAAGCCCAAAATATACAGTTCCAACTTTCATATATTGAACGATAAGCTGATATAGTCATTATCGAGACAGGCTTAGGTACAGTCCATTAACTGTTGTAGGCCATTGTTTGTGTGTATGAGAGGTGTGTGAGCAGACAATGCAAATCTCCTGTGTTCAGTTTTTTACCACATATGCAAATAAGGTGTACTTGTATTCCTTTTGTACAATATTCACCACTTGAGAACATTGTGAATAGCTGAATAACTTCTCTCATAAGCAAAAATAAAAAGCAATCGATCTGTCAACCAATCAGTCATTCAATAGTCCAGCGTTATAATAAGGTGCTCCATGAGTGACCAGTCTGTCCACAGATGCTGTACTATGTGAAGGATCCTGGTGCCACCATCAGCTTCTTTCAGAGTCTCCTCAGGAAGAACGGAAAGCTGCTGATTATCTTAGCGGCAGGTAAGTGAATATGTCACGTCCTCCCACTTTCAATTTTCTTTTTGTACTACCAGGAAGTAGGTGTGTACACTTAGACTTGATTCTTAAAGGCAAAATAAAGATACTTTTGTTCTTCTGAAAGATCTCATTGAATGATGGAGGCTGACCAACAGGAGGGGAGGGTCAGGGGAGTTGTCTTGGTTTGACCATAGAGCTACATTAAACAGAAAATTTGCAGATATCACCAACAATGTATATCGTCACAGGCATCAGATCACAATTCTATTTTATCGACATCGCTCAGCCTTACCAGGAAACACTACATGTGGCTGAACTTTTCTCAAAAAAATGTTGAGGGGCTGTCTTCCCATAGACTAAACCCAGACCAATTTCAGCTTTTGAGGTGGCTGGGACAAATGATGAAACATTATTCACAAAATGGCACCGTGCATTCATTTATTTGTGCATTTCAGGGGAGAGCGCTCAGGTGGTGATCTCCAAAGCTGTCCGCAGCCAGTTGTGCCTCTCAAAGGGATGGCACGCTTCTCCATCTGTGTCCACCGCAGACATCAAGACCCTGCTGGACGCACGCGGGGTCCCCTATAAGAGCTACGAGCTGCAGTCCCATGTGGACGTCACCGAATGTTTCACTGAAGGAGACGAGACCGGAGAGCGGCTCTTGGATTTTCTAACCAAGGTTCAGGACTTCAGTAAAACAGCCTCGCCTGAGCTCAGACGGGAGGTGCTGAGGCTGCTCCGAGACTGCAGTGTAGAGAAAAGAGGAAAAATCATGGCTAATGGTTACTTTGATGCCATAGTACTAAATGCACTGGATTAAGTTTATATTTATATGGGAAAGTCCGTGTGTCCTTATGTCCTTTTTGGCCAGTTATGGTTTTGCAGCACAAGAATCTAATCATCTGAATTTGTATTGCCATAAGATAAGATCAGAGAACCTTTATTTGTCCCATATAGGAGAAATTCTAGTGTTGCAACACACAGTTCTTTTATTCCATATTCCACATCAACCTACCTAACAGTCTATCAGGGTCTACTTTATGAAGAGGTTTGGCAAACTACATCCAATACAAAGATAACACAACGACAACGCCACAAGAAGACTCAAAGGTTTGTGGAGTTTGTGCGCCATCTATTGGATTTTTGGGATAATACAACAACCTGCACCCAATAGCTACTGCAATTTCCCAGGGCTTTGATACAACTGCAAAATGGTTTTAGGGTTAAGTCAGGTAAAGTGAGCCGTCAGGTAAAATGAGCCACATAAGGTTTGAGCCCCTAGCTCTTTAAATATTCACTCCCAATGAATGCAAAGGGTCTCAAAGTGTTCTGTATTTAACAAAAAACAAAACATTTGATTGGTGTGTTCTGCCTATGGTGGGAGGAGCCAAGCATCACGTTCAACCTGCAGAGCAGAAGTGACGCTGTGCACTAGCAGGAACTGTCTAACTTGAAAACTATAAGGTTCATAGGTAAATAGAAAATTCATTTACAGCTACATAATTTAGTCTGTGTAGCTAATCTATAGTTAAAAAAAAAAACAAAAACATTTTGATGGTGATTCAGTTTATCTTAAAGTCTTCAAATTGGGCCAGGCCTTTCAGCTAAAATGGGCCATCATCATACATGGGTTTTAGAATATATTATGATGGTTATAATTGATGAAATAGAATTGATTGTAAACATGTGAAAACATAATAACAATACTGCAATATTGTACAACATTTTAATAAAAAAAAAAACAAAAAACATCTCCTGCTGTCTGTTCCAATCAGGGGCTATGACACATGGGCCTTGTCCCAGTGTCTATGAGCCTTAGGAGGTGCCCTGCAGATGGTTTCAGGGCTGCATCCTTAAACTGCAGGAGCACTGAGCACTGGGTTTGGTCAGTGCAGTGTTCTGTTGAGGACAGACCGCCAGAGGAGGCTGAGCTCAGGAATATATACAAATGTTTGCCAACTGAAGTTTCAAAAGAATGTTAAGGCATTTTTAATGGTTAATTAATTACACCTTTTGGTTTCCAGAATTAACCCTTTATGGGCTTTTCAGGATTTTTTCCCCCTTGAAAATCTGAGATTTTTTTCAATAGCTTCTAAGGCAGGTGACCTAGGAACCCCAGACCAAGTTGTTGTAGTAGTCCTAGTTCTCAGGTATCAGGTGCACCTTTTGGTTTACAGAATTAACCCTTTGTGGGCTTTTTAGGAATTTCTGTCATAGGAAATCAGTGATTTTTTCAATAGCTTCTACGGCAGGTGACCTACGAACCCAAAAGCAAGTTATTATAGTAGTGCTATTCTCCAGGTATCATACACACCTTTTGGTTTCCAGAATTAAACCTTTGTGGACTTTTGGTGGATTATTTTCCCCTTGAAAATCTGATTTTTTTCAGTAGCTTCTAAGGTCGATGGCAATGGACCCCCAAAACCAAGTTATTATAGTAGTCCTAGTCCCCAGCTATCACTTCCCAAAGTCTAAGTAATAGTCCTTAATACCTATAATGACGTCATTCAGTGCCAAACATTACCTAAAATAATTGCCCCAGGTGATTTACCAAAAGATTGACCTGACTTCACCCCATTAGTCTACGGAGGAGTGATTCGTGAAAGGTACGGCGAGCCCACAGCTTTTCACTGAATTATACTTTAATTGAGAGTATTTTAATATGTACTATAATGTCTTCTTGAGGGTTGGTACATTGTAAAAAAGTTTGATAACGCAGACTAAAGCTTATATAGTGCTTTTTCTTGCAGCTGCTATAAAGTTGACTGAGGTTCATTCTGATCATTGCGTAACGCTCTTTCATAATAAAATCTGAGGGAGTAAGAGAGGGAGGGAGGGAGAGAGGGAGGGAAGGAGAGGCAGTGACCTGAAAGAGAGGTTATACGCCAGGCGCGTTCACTCAGACTTGTTGAACAGACAAGAGGGGAGATAGAGGGAAGCGATCAGTCAGAAGGCACTGAAGATTCCTTGTGTTTAAAAACGCTTCAAGAAACAGACATGGCTACGGAAAAGCCCGAAACGTGCTACCAAGACTGCTGCGTCGCTAGTTTTAAGTTTTACTTGGAGCACTCCGGAGAGCACCAAGCCATCCTGCAGTGCGTGAACAGCGTCCTGCCCGAAGAGTTCAAGAGGTAAACATACCGGACACATTTCACAGCAAAAGCTAAAGTACATGTACTAATAAAGTGTATGCAAGCACTCATCAGAGGGTACTTGGAATGGTTTCGGGTTTTAAGAAGAAAGAAAGAAGAAGAAACATTTGAAAGAATTTTAACTTATAACTATAGGCCTAGATTAAAGAAACCGTTACTCGATTGATGTCTAATGCACAAACTCAGGCATTTGCAAAGAAAAGAACAAAAAATAACAAAAATTAGTACCCTGTAGCCTATCTAAAGATAAGGTGTACTAAACAGCCGCGGTGAAGTCGGTTTCACGTGAGACGTTGGATATTCGCCTTTGCCTCAACAGCGGAACCTTTCACTGTCTGTGCCCCTTTCGCTCGAGCGCGGTGCGGGGAGCCGGATTATCAATGTCAAACCCAGTAATGAAAAAACAAACAAACTAACAAAAAAACGAAAAACAAACAAACAAACAAAAAACACTTCAAATTAATGAAAAAATAGTAAATGTATTGTGTACATATATTTTTATAAAACATGTGATATTTTAGTTTATTTTAAGGCACTTTAATTAATTAATGTAGCCTTTTTTCAATAGCTTGCAGGTCAGGTGACCTAAAAACTCCAAGCAAAGTTATTATAGCAGTCCTATTCCCCAGGTATAACGCACACCTTTGTTTTCTAGAATTAACCCTTTGTGGGCGTTTCAGGATTTTTTTCTCTTGAGAATCTGAGGTTTTTTCAATAGCTTCTAAGGCAGATGGCCTAGGAACCCCAAACCAGGTGGTCCCCACACACACCTTTTGGTTTCCAGAATTAACCCTTTGTGGGCTTTTCAGGAATTTCTTATAATAATACTCAGTAATTCACTGAAAATCAGTGATTTTATTCAATAGCTTCTAAGTCAGGTGACTTACGAACCCCTGGAAACATGTGGACTTGATGGGCAAACTCCCATGAACCCTTGAGCACCCAATGGAGAGTATAGACTTGAACGAGTGTTCCACGAATGGGACCAAAACCACACTGTTCCTCCTGAATCCGAGGTTCGATTATAGGTCCGACTCCCCTCTCCAGTCCCAGGAATAGACCTTACGGGGCGGCTGATCCTCCTGCAGTTGGAGCACGCCTGACCCCGATCGCCACGTGATGTTAGTTTTTTTCATAATTGTGTTTGATCATTTCAAGGGGTTAATTTTTTAATCAAACGCCATTCACTAAAACAGTAATTTATTGACGGTCCCTAACCAGCAAACCTAGCGGCACTTGAGAATATAACTCCACCCACCGCGCTGGAGTCAGAGGAAGCCCCCGCTGATGTTGCGGAGACGAATATCCAACGTCTAACGTCAATCCGATTTCACCGCGGGTAAAAAAAAAAATACTCATCTCTGCTACATGTATCAATATTATGTCAAATAAGTTATTTTTATTTTATTTTATATTTTATTTTTATTTGTTTTTGGTAAAATGTAAGCTATATCAATTTTATTGAACTAATTGCAGTATTTAACAGTTAGACCCTAATTAACCAATCGCCGTGTGCATAACAGAACATACTAGGTTTACGTTTTAAATCTTGGTGTAAAATTGACTAAAAGAACAGCATCCATCTCCACATAAGCATTAAGACCTCAGTGTAAAGGGCTTTTTTTTTTTTTATAAGACAGCCCACTTATCATTTTATAGAAAATATGAATGAGCATTCTCTTGTATCTACATTTTGATGAGTTCCTGGTGAGAAAACAGACTAGCTTGTTAGATGCAATACATCTAAATATATCAGTCATTGATGCATTATGCATTCTGTATTTTGAGATGTAAAGTCACATAATGCTGTTTTAAAGAATTCTTGCATGTTGCTGTGGATTTGCAGAATTGCAGCAGGTAAAAGCAGCCTGGATGTGCTGGGTGTAGGAAGTGGTGGAGGTATGTAAAGCATGAATCAATAATTATAATAGTTCATTTGGATTAGTTGTATGTGCCCATACTGAGATGTTGGGTATAATATCATTTTGAGAAAAAGAATTCTGTTGGGTGGAACATGAACAGCAGCATTTGCTTGACTGCACAAAAAACGAGTTTGTCAGGCACTAAGTGATTTATCATCCTAATCTCCAGTACCATATCATATGGTTCATTTATCACATATTACTGTCACTGGCTTTCCCATGTTCCGGTGTTACTGGGTAACTCGTGGCATGGCTCGTTCAAATACTGAGCAGCTGAAATTGGTTAGTTTGAATACACATTGTCTAGAACTTTAAGAATATTTAAAAATAATATTTTTATGTTGAGCATTTATCACCATAAAACCTGTGTGAACATAAGACTTGTTGGTATGTCTAAACAGATGTTGCAAAAATGTCAGGACTTTTAGACAGTATTTCATCATCTCTTTGTATGTATATTAATTGTTTGCAGGTCAGGTGGATGTCCAGATATTGACATTGCTCCAGTCCACATTGCCCGGTATCCAAATGACTTCAGATGTAGTGGAGGGCAGTATTGAGCTCGCTGACAACTTTAAAGGTAAATCTTACACCATGAAACTGTAGATAATGAATAAAACCTGCATCTAAGTTGTTCACATGTTGTATTGTCACAGCGCTGGTAGCTAAGACGGCCAACCTCAAGAATGTCCAGTTCTACTGGCACATCATGTCAAGTGAGGACTATGTAAAGCAAGTCAAAGCAGTGGAGCACGTCAAGAAGTTTGACTTGATCCACATGATTCAGGTAAAAGTAAAACTATGGAGGGCATATACATGTAAGTATGGGTGCACTCGCATATAGAACACATCAAAACTGAACTCTGCTTAAACCCAGAACTAAACCTGGATTACACCAGGACTAAACCAAGACTAAACCAGGACCAAACATCAAGTCTACATCAGATCTAAACTGAGCTTCAGTCTTCAGAGTTTTCAGTTGAATACTGGGGCTTAGCTGAAAGAATAGATTCATTGACGGCAGACGATCCATACAACCACTCCCTGTGCCATTCATTTCTTGTTTTGCATGTCATGTAAAATTATTTGTTTAAAAAAGCATTTGAACCTTTGGACTTGAATTGGCACAGCCCAACCATCTGTGTATATTAATTCTCTGCTGATGCTTTAATCTCCCTGTTATTTTTAATTAAGATTTTACCCACCTGTGTAACCACAAGTGAACTGTCAACAGCACACAAAACTTGAGCGTTGTTGTGTGAACTAATTGCTCCTAAACATCATTAATTTGATTTATAGATGATCTATTATGTGGATGACTTGGCAGCAACAATTCAGTTCTACCATGGACTTTTGAAAGAGAATGGACGACTTATGATTATTGTTGAAACAGGTTAGTAATGTTTAACTAAGAATTGGGTGCGTAGGAGGGTATTAGGAAGTTACATTAATATGCTATATACAGTCAAAACCTTGTCATCAAAACAAATCAGTCAGTGGGCAGTTTCTCACAATTACAATGTAATGTAATAATGAAATACTAGTTAATAAATCCAAAATAACTAAGGAAATTGTATTTTTCTGTATAATGGGGCACCATGATATATACTGGGGCAGCCTTTAACAACTGCTTGACAAAATATAAAATTAGTAAGTAGTATTAAAAATGTACTCACGAACAAAACCCCGAAATACTTGAACTCCTCGACTTGAGGGAGGGACTCTCCACCCACACAGAGAGGAGGCATCATTTCCAGATGCCTCCTGGAGGCCTCCCTAGGGAGGTGTTCCAGGCATGTCCCATTGGAAGGAGGCCCAGGAGAGACATAGTCCCTCCCACTCGTTGGAGCGACTATGTCTCTTGGCTGGCCTAGGAACGCCTTGGGGTCCCACCGGAGGAGCTAGAGGAAGTGTCTGGGCTGAGGGAAGTCTGGGAGTCCCTGCTTTGACTTCTGCCCTTTCGACCCGGCCCCAGATAATCGGAAGAAAATGGATGGATGGTAGTAAAACTGTAGTATTCCAGAATACCTTTCATATTACATTTATCCATTAAGAAAGCCATGGGTTTGTTGTACAATAAGCAGAAAGTCTTTCTCTGCAAACTAACCCAATGTTTCCTGTCACTGCTCCAGAGAGCTATCAAATAAGATAAAGATATGTATTGCATAAAACTGTATTAAAAAAAAAATGTTGCTGTTGTTAAGGTAACCTAACTACCAATACTATACAATTACAGTTAGTTATGATGGCCACTGACTAATATTTCAATACAATGTTTTTTTTAACAATTCCGAGGCCATTCAGTTTCCTTTCTTTTCGCTTTCCTTGTTCTATACATTTAAAAACACTTATGTAATTATAATTTTTAATGTCATTTTCTCTATAATGCTTTGTCTTCTGTAGCCAACGGCGGCTGGGACACTCTGTGGAAGACCCATAAGAATGACCTGTGCACTCACACAATCACTGAGTACCGCTCATCTGGAGAGGTGAAGGCCTGTCTCGACAAACTGGGCCTAAAATACAATGAGCACCCAGTTCCTAACGCCTTTGACATCTCGGAGTGCTTCAACCCAAAGAGTAAACTCGGCTGTGATCTGCTCAACTTCATGACAGCCAAAGACGACTTCCACGCGTCCGTCGCCCCAGAAATCAAGGAGGCCATCTTGAACCTGCTAAAGAACAAGTGCAGCACTCAGAAAGATGGAAAGATTATGTTCAACAGCACCTTAAGCTGCATACTCATCCATGCATAAGTCTACTGAGAAGATACAGAAAGGAAGCTTTATTGCAGACTATTCACTTTTAGAGTTTTCTTGCAAACAGCACTACCTAATACAGCTCAGTACTCTTTTTTATGTAACCAGCTAATGCACTCAATTATACATATGATTTGGCAAGGCTTGTTTGATATCACTGTTTACAGTAGTTGCATGCTTTTTATATTACCATACCATTACAGAATGCAGTAGATGTGTGAAATGATGTGACTGTCTTGCACTCAAGTACATACATATCAACATATATTGCGTTTTGTGTTTATGGTTATGAAAGTGAATAAAATCAGATTGCATTTAAAGGATCTGTGCCTATTTTTCATTTTGCACTATTGCACTATTCATATCATCATTATTTATAATATAGTCCCTTATTTTTAAAGCATTTTGCAATTTGGAATTCATGCATCCCCTAACTCACTAGTCTCTGTGAGATGCTTTGCCTAATGTTCCACAGTAGGTATTCAACATCTAGCTCCACGGAAATGAGCTTGGAACTGCATCAGTGTATCAGCATCTAGTGTATTTTTGAGCGATAAACACAAAATAGATGCGCTTAATGCCATATTGTGACACATTTCAGGCAAAACAATAACTTCTCAGTAGAGAGAAGATGAAGCACTGCTCACCAGAGAGTTTACTTAGGTCACCTTTAACCGTATAATGCCAAATGCATCAAATTTGATACAAGCATTTCTGAGACTTAATGCATCACCTTATGGTAAAAACTTCACTCAAAACCTTTTTGTATCCAATCTGATACTTGTCTTCCACTCCCTGGTGTATACCTTTATCGCTACAACAATTAAAACACAGTACATGGAACTTTTTTTTTTTTTTTCAAATTTTGTGAAAGGGCCAAATAAAGGTTCCAGATTCAAGAAATCTGAATTTTCTGTCCATTATTTCTGGGGTCAGGCATTACAGGGTTAATTCTAATATTATCTATATGAAACATTAAATGATGGTATGTTTTTTGTAAATATGTTTCTAATGTAGATCAAGATATAATTTTACTGAGGCACTGAAGGCTGTTATTTTAAGCCACTCAATGCGTTTTGCACGAACTGCTTTAGTTCTACCGCTAGATGTCACCAGAGCTACGTGATTTGTAGCAGTGAAAGTCGCGAGACTGGAAAATTCTGTTAGCGAATCTTGGACTTCAGCATGCAGTTCTTTGTCTTTCTTTTTGTCGTTTATTGTTGATACACTTTTCTCCTAAAATGACATCGCTCAACATTATATAGCCTAGACCTATACATTCCCATAATCTCAAATACAATCAAGTGTGATTGTCATGAATGACCTCTTAGCACGAAATAGCTCAATCACAAGAATATGCAGTTTTAATTGTTGAAGTCGAAATAATTCATTCTAGAAACCTAACAAAGTGGTTACTTCTTCATTTGTAAAGTGATGGACATAACATGGGAGACTGACTAACCCCAAGACTAAAATATCTGTGACCGTCCATATATAACTTATATTTCCAATACTTTGACTGTGTTCTCTGTGCATTGCGTATTTGTTAACTACAGGAATCAGTAAATGTAAAATGAAATCTAAATCTTTGAGATACTGTGGGCAATAGCAATATTTCAAGTAGGCCTATTCATTAATCACTTATGTTTTAGTAGTTTACTGCACTGAACAGCCTCTATTACACCACTTAGTCACTGGGTCAAATGAGATCTAATAATGTTTTCCACTGTATTTTACGTTCAATAAATTCATAGTATGATGTGGTGTGTGCGTGTGTGTGTGTGTGTGGTGTTCTTCTGTTATTAACCTGTGCGTAATGGTCTGCGCTCGGTTGGGTCACATTTTGGGAAGGTTCAACACTAGAATTCGCGCCACAAACCGACCTCACGTGACAATTTCTTACATTTGACGTGATATAACCATAGACTGGAGATAACCAAGCCGTCTACCAGCAGAATACGCGCATGGATAACAGTAGGAGATGGGGGAGTGAGCGCTGAGAAGACACGAGGAGGAGAGCGAGGAGCAGTGAGTGAGACCAGACAACAACTGGATACGGAGTGCGCGTGCCCTGCGTAGTTACACAGGATACTGCGAGGGA
>KN470312.1:13797-26060 GCA_000787095.1 Periophthalmodon schlosseri | reverse complement strand
TAATATTTCACTTTTAATAAAAGTTAGTGTTAGGTTTGAGATGCAGTGAACTAGCTAGCGAGCTCTACATGAACTGTGTGATATTAAACCAGGTTAAATCATGTTGATGCCACGACTTAACCAGGTCTCAACCAGGTCTAAACCAATTAAGGTTAAACAAGGACAAAATAAACACTAAACCAAGTCTAAGCCAGAACTCAACCAGGACTATGCCAGGTCTATACCTGGTCTAAGTCCAGACCAAACCAGAACTGTACATAAACTGGGTGTGTGATTGCGTGTTTTTTAGCGTGTAACGTGCTGTACATAAACTCGGTGGAGATGGAGTCCCTCACTGGTCCTCAGGCCGTAGCCAAAGCCATCTCTGAGACACTGGCCTCTGCAGCGCCCCCTACTGCCACTGTGGTGCACTTCAAAGTGACGGGACAGGGCATCACGCTCACTGACAACCAGCGCAAGTATGTACCACAGGCAACTCTGATTTCAAATGAGAGGGTTTATTTTGTTTCATTTATGTATTTATTTTATTTCATTTATTTATTTATTTTATTTATTTAATTTTGTTTTATTTCATTTTATTTTTATAAATTATTATTGTATATTATTTTTTTGACAGGGCTGGGCAATAACACAAATAAATAAATCACTATCTTTTTTTTCTCATATTGATCAATCGAAATTTTCTATTTGATTTTAATTTGTCGACTTAAAAACTATTAAAATGGATTTCAGTATTATTTTGCTGATTATAAACAAGATACACAGAACACAAAAAAAGTCTAATTTCTTCCTCCAAACTCCTCCGTCTGCTCCAAACCACAGCGTTTTACTGGCAGAGGATCGGCTGTACACCTCTCCAGTAAAAACACCCAAGCTGATTATTGACGTCTTTGTTGTGTTTTAGGGTTTTCTTCCGGCGCCACTACCCCAGCAACACTGTGACCTTCTGCGACACTGACCCTCAGGACAGGAAGTGAGTTCTGACCAATCAGACTGGAGCATAGAGCTGGGTGGAGTCAAATTTAAATAAATGTTTATATGTTTTACAGATGGAGTAAACCTGACGGAGGTTCAGCCAAGTAAGTACCTCAGACTTAGAAATCATAGTTCAAATGAAAGTCCCCTCATCAAAACTGGACTTGATGAAAAATGTGTTTAAAGAGGGGGTGTTACGCAAAATAGATTTATGTTATAATGTTGTTTCCTCATCAAAAACATGCCTGAAGATGTTTTAGAGGTTTTCATCCCTGCATGTTTGAGTAATCTAGCAATCTCTCCCAGGCCCTATTCGAACCCCCTTTACGGCTGGCTGTAAGATCCTGTCCAAGGCTCCGCCCACAAGTCTACATCACTCATGCTCCCACACGACAATTCTCCATAAATATACAAAAACATGATACAAAACTGTACACAGCAACTTGACAAACCTGATGTGATGTGCAGTAGTTTCATTAGTGGGATGCAGCTGATTGTGTTGTGATAGAGCTCTGAAGGGGGAGGGACTTAGAGCAGAGAGCAAAGGGAGGGGAGACTCAGAGTGTCAAAAATGAAAGTGAAACTGATTAAACATGTTAACACGTTGTTTTCAGCAAATATAGCATTTTGAAAACAATAAAAGGAAACATGGTGATCTAAATATCTTATGTGTTACAGTTAATACCCCACAGAAGTAAAATACCCCCTCTTTAATACCCCACAGAAGTAAAATACCCCCTCTTTAATACCCCACAGAAGTAAAATACCCCCTCTTTAATACCCCACAGAAGTAAAATACCCCCTCTTTAATACCCCACAGAAGTAAAATACCCCCTCTTTAATACCCCACAGAAGTAAAATACCCCCTCTTTAATACCCCACAGAAGTAAAATACCCCCTCTTTAATACCCCACAGAAGTAAAATACCCCCTCTTTAATACCCCACAGAAGTAAAATACCCCCTCTTTAATACCCCACAGAAGTAAAATACCCCCTCTTTAATACCCCACAGAAGTAAAATACCCCCTCTTTAATACCCCACAGAAGTAAAATACCCCCTCTTTAATACCCCACAGAAGTAAAATACCCCCTCTTTAATACCCCACAGAAGTAAAATACCCCCTCTTTAATACCCCATAGAAGTAAAATACCCCCTCTTTAATACCCCACAGAAGTAAAATACCCCCTCTTTAATACCCCATAGTGTTGTGCAACAGTCCCTCTTTAGTGTGTTGTGTTTCAGGTTAAAGTTTCATATTTTGTGTTTCAGATGGTTTGGCTTCGTGGCTCGTAAACAGGGCAGCACCACGGACAACGTCAGCCACCTTTTCGCCGAGCTGGACCCCGCGCAGCCCGCTAGCGCCATCGTCAGCTTCGTGTCCAAAATGATAACTGCACAGAAGAGATGAGAGCTCAGCCGACCTGGACAATTCTACAAACAAAAATCCACCAAAAAAACAAACAAACTGCAAACTTTCTGCTCTGATGTCTCCAAGCGCCACCTTTTTTTCTTGCTTCCTGCTTTGAAAACTTTTTGGAAAAGACTACATTTTCGGGATAGAATTTTGGATGGATTTCAGGGTGGACCAGAGGACGTGCGAATGCGGTGAGACAGTTTGGACATGAAGGGAATGGCGTTTATGTGCATTTTTATCATTTCAAAAGACAAAGTTAAGTTGTATGATTTTAATTTCAAGGGCTTTTAAATCTATCGTACCTTTCAAATATGGCTACCAAAGATGACAGGAGTAGTGGGGCGTGCACTGGGGTTGGCGAGGGGGGTCAATATGGCTGCTCAGTCCGAAATACTGGTCTGTTTTGATGCTGTAGTAAGTCAAACTCTGCTCCGATCTGAGCTAAGTCTG
Source organism: Periophthalmodon schlosseri (assembly GCA_000787095.1). NCBI lineage: Eukaryota > Metazoa > Chordata > Actinopteri > Gobiiformes > Gobiidae > Periophthalmodon > Periophthalmodon schlosseri. Next base: position 23,220 of record KN470312.1, on the reverse strand, counting down.
TATTGTAAATATTTAGTACTAAAAAAGTGGCTTGAAACATTACGTGCCTGATTTTTATAAAGATGCAAAGTTCAGGCTCAAATCTGAAATCTGAAATCACTGTGGGGTAGCATAGCTGTGCTTATAGACACTCTCCTGGCTCCTGATTGGTTAATGACTAAATTCACAAACAGGAAGTGAGCATGGGTGCACTTCCGGCTCCATCCACTCTGGCTCCATTTCACTTTCTATTGGAAAAACGTTGCTCCTCTCTCTGTAACTGCTGATGTCAGACTCGTCATTTTGGTCTTAAAATGTTCATATTGATCCGCTCTGCATGACCCTGGTGTTTTTATTTTACTTTTTTTGTTCCTAAATCAAAATATGACCATTAGTACCAGACAAATCAAGCGCTTTCTTTCCCGGAGGTCGCCTCGCTAGCGTTAGCAATAGGTTTTATTGACAGCATTGCTAAGGGAAGGGGCGTTACCTTCAACAGCCTCACTCTGGATTGGCTCTTTGGTTGCTATGCTCCTCGTGGTCGGAATTCCAAATATGGAACTCGGCTCCAAATTGGCCCCTATAACTGCTCCAGCCTCGATGAGCTTCATTTGACTGGAGCCGAACACTCACTCAGTCCACACACAACGGATACAAAAATATTAAAAACCTAAAATTCTTTCTAATTTTGCGATTTATAAAGTTTCAGGAATGAGTCTGGCTCATTAGTAAGTAACCACATAACTAATGGTTCCTCTGCAATATCGTGATTGATATTATAATTTAATTTGCACATGGGAATAAATGGGAATTTCACCTCCGGAATCCGAGGACACATAAATTCATTCACTCAAACTCCATTGTGCTAACCTGCCTCTGAAGCCACAGCTGCCCTGGGCCAAACTGACAGAGCCATGACTGCCAACCTGCAACAGCAGCCACATTTACATTTGGTGAAGTGTCTTGCCCAAGGACACAATGACAGTATCACTGGTTAGAGCTGGATAGAATAGGATCGTACTGTGTCAGAGTTTGGTGGTGCTCAGAGACGCTGTAGGCACAGTTTGGCAGCCATGTTTTTGCCAGTCCGCCCCAGGGCAGATGTGGCTACAGGATGGCGTTGACTGTTTTGGCGCATGTCCCTGACCTCAAGGCGTTATTACCAACATCGACCTGGGAGAGGCGCAACTCAGGGTCCCAGGGACAGAACTATAAGCACAGCTAGTGTTGCTCTAAAGGTGCACTATGCAACTTCCCTAGTGGGTACGCTACCTGCTTGTCTCCACGGAGATGTTATTGCTTTGTGTGGAATGTTCCGCAGTATATCTGTCTAGCAGTTATTCAGTTGCAGATGTTTTAATTGCTCAAAAATACCGTATTCTGACTGTGAGCGTGCGACATTGCAAGAAACGTCTTTATGCAGGTCGTTTTGATCGATGCCTAAATGCAGGACGTTCTAATCAAAGTATAGCCTCTCCATGGAGACAAGCAGGTGGTGTACCGTCATCCACCAGAAAAGTTCTGCGTTGCACCTTTAACCGAGACTGTTTCCTCCAATTCTTCAAGATGACCAGAGCTTGTTTAATTTTGTCCATAGTTTTCCTCTCACTACTGTATGTGAACACTAAGACACCCTCCTTTATAATGTAAGCTACTATATAAATATGCATATGACTGAAGGTATTTATTTGTGCTCGCTCTATGTAATCTTGTATTGTAAAGTATACACAAAGAGCTATATTTTGGCTATTTGACGTACCATATTTGGTTATTATCACTGATACTTTTGAATGTGTTTTATTCACTTGCTTTCGTCACGTTTCTGGTCGCGGCCTGTATTTTTTTTAAAGAGGGGAAATATATTTTGTATTTTAAACTTTATTTTTTGAAGTTAAACCGGCCGAAAAGATTATATTTTGTCCAATTGAAGCACTTAAATGTTAAAGTATTAGATTTGAGTTTTTAACATCAGTTCCTTGTTTTATGCAGTAACTGTCGCCCTCTACAGACAGATTGATGTCATTACAAAAGCGTTCTCATTAAAGGCGCTGCACCTGATTTTTACCGTCTTAAAAACGTGAAAAACAGAACTAGTTCATTTCAAACGGTTTGCAGTGATCCGAAGTTATTCCTCACTTACCGTATGCATTGTGACCATCCTAATTATTCACCATGATGAGTTTATGAGCTTATAAACTTTTCGCAACCGGAGCGGATTTTTACTGTCACGCGGTAAAGCTAACAACAACAAGCATGCAAACATGAACTTCCTGATTTTCATACAATAGAACACTTTATAATTGGATGCAGACAGTACACAGCGGACTTAATTAGACCTCAAGAGCTGCTTGTACAATATATCTGTAAAAAATCAGGTACAGGGCCTTTAATTGAGTATTTTAGACACATCTGTACACTGTAAAAAAAAAAAAAAAAAAAAAGAAATACCTTTATTAACTTAAATGATTTTATTATAACTAATCTGATTTGACTCCTTTCTGTGATGTCATTTGCAATATCTGAAGGGTATCATAGTATTTTGCTGTCCCGAGGTATTTTAAATAGTTTTAATATAGGTCTATTATTGGTCTATTCTTTCTTCCTCCCAGTTAAATCATCGTCCAATGCAAGGAGCACCTCTTTAATCTTTAATTATGAGACATTTCTTGATAATTATTGAACTGAGTGAGCCGTCTTGCTACCGGTGGAGGCAGGACGACAGCGCCATCTGCAGTCCGACCTCCGGGACTTTAAACCAGGACGAGGGGGCCCTTTTACTCTCACACACCTGGGAAACTGTCCTGAAGAAGTCAGACTGCAGATGGCGCTGTCGTCCTGCTAGTGAGCTGTCCAAACTGTTAGGGATGAAAATGAACTAAACCTTGGTCTGGAAAAAGAATCTATTAAAATAAATGATACCTTGTTGTTTCTACTCAAATTCTAATGGAAAGTGACTACGAAATCAACCAAATCAAATCAAATCTAGTTTTAATTTTAATTTTAAGCCATTGTAAGTTTTGAATTCAAATTTTCTATCCCTTTTCAAGATAAACTGTATCGAAACTAGTCAGAAATGTCACACAATAAGTTGTGTAAGAGTCCCACAGGTCAGCAGTGGTGGATGAAGTACTCAGTTTTGTTATTTAAGTAAAAGTACAGATACACAGGTAAAAAGTTACTTAAGTAAAAGTATCATATGAAAACACTGACTTAAGCAAAAGTATTTAACTATCTGTTTGAAAATACTTTGAGAGTAAAAAGTAAAAATATTTCAGACAAGTGTTGTTAAAGTGGTAAAGCGTAAAATGTAGTGATATAGATTCAAAATGCAATATGAATCAATGTTTTAATTTTTCTCATGAATTTTGTGTATTTATTTTTGTTTGCTCAAAGCTGAAGCTTGAACTCGAAAACTTTAGTCAGAATGTTACCACAAACATGGTCAAAATAACCCCTCAAATCATATGAAAAGTACTTTTTTACTTTTCAGTCCAGTTCAAAAATGTAGTGGAGAAAGTACAGATACTGCTCTCAAATGGAGTGAAGTAAAAGTAAAAAGTATCCACTGTAAAATGTACTTGAGTAGATTTTTTTTAGGTATGTGTACTTTACTTAAGTACAGTACATTACTACTTGTACTTCATTATCTTCCACCGCTGTAAGTCAGTCAGTTGGGACTTACTTAAAACAAGATTCTTTATTATAATCAAGTCATTTTTTTGCAGTGTACATTTGTCAGTCGGTCCTGCTGATTTCACAACAAAACTCTTAGTTTTTGTCCTGAAAAAGTGACTCCAGATCACAGCATCACTCCCATTCACCTAAACAAATTCATAAAAAATCGAATGAAACTAAAAACCTGCACTTGTGTCCATATGTGAGTATTTATTGGTGAGTCCTCTCCTCGACCACGGCAAAATAAAAATGGAGGATCTGATTTTTCGATTAACTTTTTTGTGTTGAACTGAATGTTGAAATTAAACTCCAGGTTTACGCTGCAAAAATGCAAACTTACATGAGTTCAAATGACTAGGATTTGGTATGGTTAGCTTTCATGGTTTGGGTAGTTAAACCAAATTAATATAACTAGTACAGGTACATTTAAGAAGATTGGTTTTCAAGAACTATTTTCACACCCCTTTGGCAGATATAAATGATTTAACTGAAACAAAAAATGCTTTTGCAATATTTTTTTTTATTCTTTTAATAAAATCCGTTCAGTATTTAAGTTCAGGTTTACAGTTTCTGTATTTTTGTTCGGTTTTCTTCGCTTTAATAGCATAAATAAGTAATTGAAACAAACCTGACGATTTGTTTTCAATTGAAATTTAGTTTTATTTCAACATTTCGAATTTTGAAATATTGAGACTGAAAAAAGTTTGGAGAAAAACATTAATCTAAGAATGTAATCAATTGATACTTTGCAGTGACGTCACGCTGGGGGTGTTCTACATGTATGCGTATGGCGGAATGTTCAGCAGTTACCATGGTGATACAATGCACACATTAGCAAACACAGCCAAGAAATATTTTAAGATCATCTCAAAACTCAATACAAAATGGATTCAAACAAACACAGGCTTCAAACGGAGCCTGTCATCAATCCGAGCGTTCATGGTCCTGTTTAGGAGAGAGAGTGACTAACTGAAAAACTGTTGGCTAATGCTAGCTAGCTTGTGACTGTAATTTTGTGAGTAAGAGACTTGTTTAACAGCGCAAATCAGCTCGCCTGTAGTTCTAACCACGTCAGCTCTTTCTGGTCAGACTGTGTTAAAACAAAGCTCAGATTAAAGTCTAACAAACCCTCAGACAGAGCAGTGCCTACAGTTAGCATCACACCCCCAGAGAATGTTGATGACATCAGCTGCAAAGTATTAATTCTGACAGATTTTTAGTTCCAAGTCATTTTAACTCGAGTAAATGTAACGCATTTTCGCGGTGTGTTTTGGTCCATCACTGGTTCAGCGTCTGGACCCTGAATGTGTCGTGCTCCTCCCAATGTGGAGACTTGTTTTTGGGTTTGCTCTAAATATATATGTACATTGTATGACCTTTATAATTTCTGATGAAAGTATTAAAATGCAGTACAACTCAAATATGGTTTATTTCTTCAGCTTTATTACAGTAGAGATTACAGTAGCTCTACAATATGTTCACCGAGGTTGCTCTATGGTCCGATTCAAGGCCCCCCTGGATTCAAACCATAGGCTGTATATATAAATGGACATAGCTAACCTGCTAGCCGCCGTGTTCTAGATAGGAAGTGACCAGGGGCGCGCTTCCGGCTCCATCAACTCCAGCTCCAATTCACTTTACATTAGCAAACTGTGGCCCCTCTATTAAAATGTTCGTATTAACCCTCTCTAGATGATCCTGGTATTTTTATTTCACTATTGTGTCCGTAACTCAAGATATGAACATTAATAAAAGAAAAATCAGGCGCCTTCTTTCCTCGAGGTCACTCCCGCTAGCGTTAGCAACAGGTTTGATTGACAGTGTTGCTAAGCGCCCACTCCCTGCCAAACCAGCGGTGCGGGCGGGAAGGGGCGTTACCTTCAACAGCCTCGCTCCAGATTGGCTCTTCGGTTGCTATGATACTCGCGGTCGGAATTTCTCATATGTGACTCCAAATTGGCCCCTGTAACTGCTCTAGCCTCGATGAGCTTCATCTGACTGGAGCCGAACGCTGTGGGTGACGTCACACTCACTTAGTCCACTTCTTTATACAGTCTAGGGTCCAAACAGGAGGTAGGCGAGGACTTTTCCAGGACCATTCACCAGGGCTGAGGTCTAAATTCTGACTCCGCAATTAAAAAAAAGCCAGAATTAGACCCTCAGCTGTCACACATATTTGAGAAGCTTGGCCTGTCCGTGTTGTAAGTGTGCGCTCTCTCATGACGTCAGCGCCTGCTCTGTAATACACTGTGTAATGAATGTCATAGTCAGAAATGGGGCTTATAAAAGTTTATGGACTCCAGTTTCCAGGGCTTTCATAATGGAAGAAGAATGCAGACAGCTCCGACCTGGATAAAACTCAGTGTACCAGTCTGGGCGTGAGACGTGGCCCCAAATACTGGACCAGGACCAAACCCAGGCTAAACACGACGGTCCCAGGACAGAACCGTACTGAAGCAGGACTTTGAGGGTCTTTATGGTAGGTTTTAGTGTCCCAGAAGGAAAAGACGACCTCTTGATTTTAGGCTGCACTAGCACAGATGCATGATGGGCTGCAGGTGCTGGGGTTTAGGTGGTGACCATTCAGATCAGAGAGAGGCCTTTTAGCTTTAAACCAGCTGGATTTCGGGATTGGAACTGGCAACCCAAATGAGAGACTCCTGATTTTTAACCATCTGGAGCATAATGATTGATAATTGGGGCCTTTGTGAAGCTGATACTTTGCCAAATATATTCAAAGTGTCATCTCTGATCAGGGTAAACCTACTTTAACCCCAAGCACTAATATCTAGATCATTTATAGTTTGATTTTAATTCATAAATTGTGCAAAGTTCTAATAAAAAGTGTGCCTAATGGAGAGCAGTGCAGACGAAATATCCTACCTCTTTTAAGCAGGGGGTGTATTGTTTGCTTTGACCACCAGGTGTCAGTGTTTGCTCAGGGATCACACCAGAGTTCTCCCCAATGATTGATCAACAGTTATAAGTATTTTTTAGATCGATTTCAAAAACTGATTACTCTAGTTATCTGATTTCTACTGGCCATGTAATGTACCCATGAGCTAAAGGATGGGTCAAATGCAGAGGACAAAGTGCAGGTAAAAACACAACATATCTGAGTGGGGTCGCGTCTCCGCAGATGTGACGGGTAACTCAGCCTGGGAATTCTTAATGAAAGCTACACACCAAAAGAGCTGATCCGAAAGAACTTGGAAACATAAAAATAAATAAATAAATAAACTGAAGGATGGGTCAAATGCAGAGGACGAAGAACTGAAGAATCAGTCAAATGCAGAGGAAGAACTGAAGGATGTGTCAAATACAGAGGACAAAGAACCAAAGGATGGATCAAATGCAGAGGAAGAAGAACAAAAAGATGGATCAAATGCAGAGGAAGAAGACCCAAATGATGGGTCTAATGCAGAGGACAAAGAAGTGAAGGATGGATCAAATGCAGAGGACACAGAACTGAATGATGGATCAAATACAGAGAAAAAAGAACTGAAAGATGGGTCTAATGCAGAGGACAAAGAACCAAGGGATGGGTCAAATGCAGAGGACAAAGAACTGAAGGATGGGTGAGATGCAGAAGTCGAAGAACTGAAGGATGGGTCAAATGCAGAGGTAAAAATCCCACATATCTGTCCATGTTTCAGTTGCTAGCTGCTGATGGTTGGAGGAGGCGGTCACGTTACATAGACATGTTTCTATTGTGTCCACTCTTCACACATGTGCCCGGGCGTTTGAGCACATGTAGCCGGGCGTTTGGACACAGACTGGACCAGATGGACTGTTACATACAACACACACATACACACTACAACACACACAGACACACTACAACACACCAGACACACTTACAACACACACAGACACACTACAACACACACAGACACACTACAACACACACAGACACACTACAACACACACAGACACACTACAACACACACAGACACACTACAACACACACAGACACACTACAACACACACAGACACACTGTACTACACAACAACACACACATATACACTACAATACACACATACACACTGTACTGCACTACAACAACACACACATACACACTACAACACACATATACACACTACAACACACACTACGGTACACACCTACACACTACTACAACACGCACATACACACTGTACTGCACTACAACAACACACACATACACACTACAACACACATATACACACTACAACACACACTACGGTACACACCTACACACTACTACAACACGCACATACACACTGTACTGCACTACTACAACACACACACACACACACACACACGCACACACACACATACACACTGTACCTCACTACTACAACACACACACACACACACACACACACACACACACACACTATACTGCACTACTACAATACACACATAGACACACACACACACTGTACTGACCATAACAGAGGAGGCCTACAATTTAAAGGTGCAATGCGTCACCGGTACCATGGAGATGTTATTGCTTTGTCTGAAATGTTCCACAGTATAGCATTAAACTTGTATGTATCTTGTATGTATTCATGCACACGTGTTGTTGCTAAAAACATGCTTCTTACTTTGAGTGGCATTACTTCTCCACAGATCTAACCCGTAACTTGGCATGGTGACATCAGTTGATTGTTTCCATACCGACAGGATGAGTTTAATGCCTTATTGTGCAGAATTTGAGCAAAGAAATAACATCTCCATGGAGACAAGCAGAAAAGTTGCATAGTGCAGCTTTAAGTGATTTGAACTTAAGTACTCGCATTCATTTGAAAAGTGAAAAATATTTGAATAATTATTTGAAATTAGAATTTTTTTGGAGTTTTGAAATATGTAAAATTTGAGCCCATCCTCTCATAAATCTTGTAAATTCTTGTAGTTGTTTTGCAGTCCACTCTCTGGTCAGTGAGTCCACACACACGCGCCCAAAGTAAAAATAACCCAAACACACAGGTCAAAGGTCAAAGGTGGGAGAGAGAGAGGTGAAGTGAGCCTGCGGGTGAGCGAGGGGGGGAATGAGGCCAGGCTAACACATGATACCGGAGAGAGAGAGAGAGAGAGAGAGAGAGAGAGTGAGAGTGAGCGGAGAGAGAGAGAAAGAGAGAGATTGAGCAGGAAAGAGAGAGAAAGAAAGAGAGAAAGAGAGAGAGAAAGAAAAAGTGAGGGGAGAGAGAGAGAGTGAGCAGGAAAGAGAGAGTGAGAGATAGAGTGAATGGGAAAGAGAGAGTGAGCAGGACAGAGAAAGAGAGAGAGTGAGAGAGAGCAGGAAAGAGATAGAAAGAGAGAGTGATGGAGAGAGAGAGAAAGAGAGAGAGAGAGAAAGAGAGAGTGAGCAGGAGAGAGACAAAGAGCGAGAGAGAGTGACGAAAAGAGAGTGAGAGAGTGAAGGAGAGAGAGAGAAAAAAAGAGAGTGAGGAAGAGAGAGAGAGTGAAGGAGAGAGTCTGAGAGAGTGAGGGAGAAATAGAGTGAGAGAGAGAGAGAAAGAGGGAGAGAGAGAAATAGATAGTGGAAGAGGAATAGAGAGAGGAGAGAGAAAGAGAGGGTGAGGGAGAGAGAGTGGAAGAGAAAGAGAGAGAGGAGGGAGAAAGAGCGAGAGTGAGAGAGAAAGAGAGAGAGAGAAAGAGAGAGAGTGAGAGAAAGAGAGAGTGAGAGAGAACCATAGAGAGTGGAAGAGGAAAAGAGAGAGGAGAGAGAATAATAGGGCGAGGGAGAGAGAGAGTGGGAGAGAAAGAGAGGGTGAGGGAGGGAA
>KN470310.1:1728-13524 GCA_000787095.1 Periophthalmodon schlosseri | reverse complement strand
ATTTAGACTTCGTCTTTTGCTATGGCTTAAAGCTCACAAAAATGTATTTTGTGTAATATAGGACCTTGAAATAGAAACCTTCTTGTTATTTAGTTTTCCTTTATTACATCTTATACCACAACTTGCATTAAAGGTGCACTATGTAACCTGCTTGTCTCCATGGAGATGACAATATTTTGCCCGGAATGTTTCAAAATTTGGCATTAAACATATCTATCTTGCATGTTTTCACTTATATGTGTTTTATTGCTCAAAAATACACGCATTTTTACTGTGAGCGCGGTCGCCTCCACAGAAGTTCATAACAGTGTCTCGTAGTTACCTGCATTTCTCCATGGAGATATATAAAGTTTAATGCAGTACAGTGGAACATGTGGAATATCCCCACGGAGACGAGAAGGTGGCGGATTCTCCACCAAAAGATACATAGTGCACTTTTAAAATACATACGCAGTTGAATAGTAAAATATTAGCATGTAGCAATTAGCATGTTTTGTTGTATGACTATATTCTAATCATATGAGTTTCAGAGTGGTGAAAAATTTGGATCGTTCAAAACTAAATATTGAAAAACCCTCAAAATGAACAGATAGGAGTCATTATCCCCATGGAGAAAACCAAGGGGGTATATAATGCAGTACTGTGGAACATGTGCAAAATCCCCACGGAGACGAAAAGGTGGCAGATTCTCCACCAGAAAAGTTACATAGTGCACCTTTAAAATACATATGCGCGCATTTGTTATGAGAACCAGATTACGTTTTGATTAACTTTCTGCATTCTCACATTTCTGGAAAATTTTTCTTGACTTTTTTAACGTTAAAATTATGCCGATCCAATTGGGAGTAACATGTGACCGGAAAGGTGGTAATAGCAAAACCAGGTTCAGTTTCCGTATAGCTTTCCATTTTAATTAAAGTTGCATTAATTTTAAATACCCACGGCTCATTTCTATATGCACTGCTGGGTATTGGTACGGCCCATTCGCTGATGACAACTTTTAAACCTGTCCAATATGTTTGACCGAAAAATTCAAACTGTGTCGGCCCCTTAACGCGGACCAGATGGTAAAGAAAATGTATCCTTCGGCGATGATGTCACACGGACAGGTTCTGGCTGCACAGCTGTAATTGTCCATTGCGCCGGTGTAAAATTTGGGCTTGCGGTCAAACTGCAGCTCCGTATATTCCATCTCGTATTTCCATCCTGCTGTATCAAAATGTATGTGTGGGCTTGCAGGCGAGCATGTGTCAAATGCTTTACGGTCCCTGCTCTCTCTGTGAAATGAATCTATGGTTTGGTGACTGGTGCCAAGGGTGTAGGGAGTTAGATAGCACTGGTGGAGTAAAAGTACAAATAACAGGCCATTATGTTTGTAGGATAGAGTTGTATATTATGTATAATGCATAATGGACATTTTTGAGCATGAGTTTCATACAATGTTGTTTCGTCAATTAAAACATACCTAGAGTTGTGTTTTGTTCATAGACTGTATAAATAAATGGACATAGCTAACATGCTAGCCGCCGTGTTCCAAATACGGAGTCATCACGGGCGCGCTTGCGGCTCCACTGACTCTGGCTCCAATTCACATTGTATTGAAAAACTGTCACCCCTCTCTCCGTAATTGCTGCTGTCAGGATCGTCATTTTGGTCTTCAAATGTCCGGATTACCCGCTTTACGTGATCCTTCTTTCCCCGAGGTCGGTCCCGCTAGCGTTAGCAACAGGTTCGATTGACAGCGGTGCGGGTGGGAAGGGGCGTTGCCTTCAACAGCCTCGATTGACTCTTTGGCTGCTATGATGCTCGCGGTCGGAATTTCAAATATGGAACTCGGCTCCAAATTCGCCACTATAACTTCTAGCCTCGATGAGCTTCATCTGACTGGAGGTGAACGCTATGGGTGACGTCACACTCATTTAGTCCACTTCTTTACACAGTCTATGTTTTGTTTAATTTTCATAGGCATAAATAATACAGCATATTACAGTTCATCTCTGTCTTTAGAGACATTTTGAGTTTTAGGAGAGCAAGGAAAAAAACTGCAAACTATTGTTGGTTATCTATCCAGGAGTAAACTGAAACTATACCAGAATTAAACCAGTACAAAACCAGAACTATATCTCCAGATCTTGCCCTCCACTGGTATACAACAGTACATTGTAATCTATGCGGCTCCCCTGCGTTTTTAAAGACAACATTGGTAAATGGTCACATTTTTATGTAGTGCTTTTCCACCTTCAAGGCACTCAAAGCGCTTTACATTAAGGAACCACTCACCCGTTCACACACACATTCTAACCTTTCGGATCAGTGGACAAACGATCTACCAACTGAGCTACTGTTGACCCATTCACTAGATTCAGTTAAATTTAAGTGTATTTATACAGCACATTTAAAACAACTTCAGGAGACCAAAGTGCTCCACATAAAAGTAAAAAAAAAAACAAATATACTGATGACACGATACATAGGAGAAGAACACCGTACACAAAACAAAATTCCACAAATTCCACATTTCAATAAAAATCTTTGACACTACAGCTGCCATTGTTTTAGCTTGATTCAAATGGCTTCACTCAGTGTGTCAGCAGATGCAATGGAGCTTGGGATTGAATGTCAAAAATCTGACGTTACCGGTCAGATATGCCAAACGTCCATAGAGATACATTAGCAAAAACATTATACTGTATAAAAGTAAACAAAAGAGCCCTAGGAACAACCCAACAGCCTCTGGGTCGCCACTGGTAAATACATCCATAAGTTTAGCATTTAGCATCTTAAAATCTCTATTAGCTTACAGGTCCCATATTGCGACATTTTATTATCTATGTTATAATGTTGTTTCTTCATCACAAACATAACCGGACTTGTGTTTCATTTCATTCACACAAGTTTAAAACAGAAAACACTCCGTTGCACCTTGTGATGTCATGTGCTCCACTGTGTTTTTAAACTCCATAGACATTCACTAGAATTATTTAGATGACTTCATCCCTGGATTTCCCAATCTCTACTGAACTAAAGGTAAAAAATAGCTGTTAGCTTGAAAACTAGCACTTCATGACATCACAAGGTGGAATATAGCATTTTGATCTTTGGAGACGTGGACAGACTATCAGACCAGGTTACTCAAACACGTGTGAACGAAACAAAACACAACTCCAGGTATGTTTTTGATGAGGTAACAGCGTCCTAACACGGCTTAAAGCTCACAAGAGTCCATTTTGTGCAATACAGGGCCTTTAACAACAGGCTAAGTGAAAAATAGCAGTGTATTTTACCTTGTGATTCTTGCCGTGCCTGTAGACCATCCAGTCCTCTCCGTTGGTGCTGACCTCCAGTTTAAAGGCGGTGACGTAATAAGACTTCAGAGTCTCTTTGGAAATGGCTCCCTGTGTGGCGATCCCCGTGAGCACTTTGAGGACATGAAGATCCACCTGAGAGATCGGAAAGAGATTTGGTTAAGAACACTGACCTGACTCCAAACACGCATTCAATTAAATGTGCCTATTTATGCCAAATTTAACACATCTGTCTTCTCTTAAAGTTTCTTAAAGTTTAGTGCATTATTTGTACTAATAATGGTAACTGTGACTCTAAAAAGGGTTGTCAAAGTTAAAAAAAAACGCTTTGTAACACTAGTCGAAGTAAGAAAGCTAATCACATGCATCATATTGTAGTTTGCATATGAATTAGCGTTATTAAGTAGGTTTTATGTCAGATGTCGTCACTTTTGCAAACTTTATACTATTATTTTATGTTATTATTTTTTTCACCAACATTTAGAACTTCTACATCAGTAAACTTATTTCAAACGAACAATATTTTTACTCAGATTTTCACCTGACTTGTTAATCTTCTGCATGTAACCCCAGTTCTTAGCCTTAATCCCGGATGTCTCCTCTCACCTCGCCTTATATCCTTTGCCCTTGGCCCCTCCCTTCTCTGTTCGTCCGTCTCCGCTCAGGTCGATATAATGACCCAGGGCTCATTTTCATTTCCTCCCATACAAACCAATCAGGCCTACCCGCCCTCAATGTGTATGCTACACTACGTGGACAGCATAATGCTGGCTTCAACAAGGATATAAGGACTAAAGGCATTCAATTTTGTTTAATTTATTCAAGTATTTGTATATATTGAAAAGTAAAAATGACTAAAAGTGTAGATAGTAGTGACCCTATTAACAATGTCTATAATATGAATCTAAATAGCCTGATTATTTGTCTATTTGTCTGTAAAATATTAAGCAGTAGAGCAAATAAAAAGACCAGGATGAAACCATTACTAAACCATTACTAAACCAGGGCTAAACCAGGACTAAACCAGGGCTAAACCAGGGCTGAACCAGGGCTGAACAAGGAATAAACCAGGACTAAACTGGACTAAACCACAAATAAAGCAGGAAAAAACTAGGATTAGATCCAGAACTAAACCCGGACTAATCCAGAACTAAACCAGCGCTATTCCAGGAATGAACCAGAACGAAATAAAAAATAAACCAGGCCTAAACAAGGACTAACCCAAGTCTAAATTAGAACAGAACAAGTCAGCATATATTACAAGAGTTGGATCAAGCCATGACTAAACCAGAACTGAACCAGAGCTACACAAATTGCTCTAATTTAAAGAGCCCATATTACGCTATTGCCTGGTCTGTTATAACATTGTCTCCTCATCAGTCACAGTTCTTCTCTCAAACAGAAAACACTCTGTTCCACCTAGTGATGTCATGTGGTAATACAGGAAGTGCTCCACTGAGTTTTTAAACTCCATACACCTTCAGCAGAATCATTCGGGTAATGACAGCCCTGGAATTAGCCAGTCTCTACTGAACAAAAGGAGCTGTTAACTTGAAAACTACCGCTTCACGTCATCGCAAGGTGGAACAGAGCATTTTGAGCTTTGGAGACGTGGACAGACTAACAATAAAGGATTACTCAAACATGAGAATGAAACAAAACATGACTCTAGGTATGTTTTTGAGGAGGTAACAGCTTTAGAACACGGCTTAAAGCTCACAAGAGTCAATTCTGTGTAATATAGGACCTAAACACAAGGCACCAGTTGAAACACAAGACCTCTCTGTAAAAATATACATACTTTACTAAGAACTATTCCATCGCTACCACTGGTTCAGGAGTCCGCTAAAGCCCTCCAGTCCTCCCAGGCTCTGCTATAATGACCAGATAATGTGCAGGAGGTGATTAGCAGTCACAGGGAGAACAGGCAGGTTGTCGGATCAATCACAGCCTGATCAATTATTGGTGAATGTAAATGACCCCGATCAAAGGAACGCTAAGCTGTCTGCCGCCTCTACACCACAAGATTTCTGAATACCTCTTTCCAACACTATTACGTATACTGAATCATTTGAGTTGTGTTACAGTGGTTGTAATAATAGTAGTAATAATAGTAGTACTTAGAATTTGTTTAGTGTAGTACAGCATTGTCACAATGTTTAAATATTGTGTGAAGTGTAATCCCTCCCGCAGGTCTTTAAGCAGCAGAAAACAAATGCACGTATGCCTGATTATATATTTTTGTTATTACAGCAGCAGCCGCAGTAGTAGCAGTGGTAGTAGTAGTGGTGTTGTACATAAAGAAATCAATGTAAGTATTAAAGTACCTGTTTAAACACTTACTTTAAGAGTAAAAAGTAAGTATTTCACACAGATTTTGATGAAGTGTCAAATGTTAGTTGTATAGATTAAAACATTATACATATTTTGGTCAACAGTTGCAATACGTATCAGTTTCTTAACTTTTCATCCTGAATTTTGCGGATTCATTTTTGTTCGCTCAAAGCCGAAGCTTGAACTTAAAAGGTTTAGTCAGGATGTTGCCATGAACATGGTAAAAATAACCCTCAAATCATATGAAGTACTTTTTACATCCTGTTAACAAATGTAGTAGAGCAGAAAGTACAGATACCTGCTCTGAAATGTAGCGAAATAAAGGTAAAAAGTACACACTGTAAAATGTACTGAAGTAAAGTACAGATACCTGTACAGTGCTTTACTAGATTTACTTTGTTACCTTCCACCACTGGTAGCAGAACTAGTAACAGTAGAGGGAGGATCTAAATCAGGACTAGGTCTAAATCAAGACAGAATATGTAAAGATGTAGCACAAGAATTTGATAAAACCAGAAACTATTCCAAAGCCAGCTCTAAACTGACCCAAGAATAGTAACAGTACACATATTTTGTATATGTCCTTTACTCCCAAAGCAGGTATAAGACACAGTAAGTGAGTGCACATATGCCTGAGTATATATAATAAATGTTGTGCTTGGTGACTTTTCATTTGGCTCTAACACTGATGCAGCTCTGATTGCTTTAGGGGCAGAGCAATAAGAGAAGCCACTGTCACTACTGCAGACAAATACAAGGCAAGCGCACGATGAGAAAGTCCCCAGTCCTGGTTATAACATTTATTCTAGTCCAATGGAGCTGTGGAGACCTGTAGATTAATCAGAACCAGTTGTGTGCGTTTATGCGCGTGTGTGTGTGTATGTGTGTCGTTGTGTGTAGTTAGTACCACTTGGGCGCAGTAGCGAGCACCGGGGGAGGTAAAACGCAGCATTTGTTATCTGTCAGCGAGACAGGTGTTTTAGATTACTTCCTCCACACATACACAGGCTCGCACACACAAAAACGCACAAACCGCCGGGCGCTCGCTTAGGGCCGGCCACAGATCCAGCAAGACAACTAATCGATAGTCCGCGACCGGGCTACAGATGAGAGGCGAGGGGTGAAAGAGAGAGAAAGAGAGAGCGGGGGGCAGAGAGAGCGAGGGGAGAGACGGGAAGAAAAAGAGGTAGAGGAAGCGAGTGGGTAGAGAGAAGGGGAGAGAGGGGAAAGCGAGAGAGAAGAGACGAGGGACGGGAGAAAAAAGGCGGAGGTTGAGAGATGAGTGAGAAACAGTGGAGAGAGAGAAGAGAGGTAGAGATAGGGGTAGGAAAAAAACAAGGACGTAGAGAGAGAGAATGAGAGAAAGGGGGGAGAGAAAGGAGAGGTACAGACGAGGGAAAAAAGGTGAGGAAATCAAAGAACAGAGAAAAGGAAGAGATGAGGAAGAGAAGGGCGTATGATAGAGAGAGAGGGGGGGGGTAAAGACAGTTAAGTGAGCCTTCCTGTAGCCTCAGAGTGATCCATCACAGAGCTGTTAGAATAAGCCCTCACACAGACAGTATCCATCCACTGGACCACACCACCAAACAGGACCAAAAAACTGCAGATTTATAAGTATCAAAGTGTATATACAGCACTTTTTTATTATTTTAAAAGAACAAAAACAATGTACATTTACCTAAGTTTGCGCATTGGTTTTCATTGGGTCAACCGCAGACATGGAAAAATGAAAACGATTTCATCTGGTTGTTTTGAATGATTTTTAATGTATTATGGTGCACTTTTGAACTTTTGTGTGTGTGTGTTTTGTTTGTTTGTTTGGTTTTTTTAGTCTATAATGGTAAATAAACCAACCGTTTGTTTGTTTGTTTGTTTTTTATCTATAATGGTAAAAAAACCAACCTTACCTATTTTGTATGTAATAACTGTCAACGTAAATGGTATATTTGAAAGCCACAAGTTTCACGTGTGGCCGTACGATAAAACCGAGGATTAGTAAAATGTCTCACAACCACAGCCAAAGTAACCAATAAAATATGGCTATAATAAAGTTTAGATTCATGACCTGTGAAGCTGGCCCTCACACCCATGTGCAGTCATTCTTAAAGTTAGTTAGATCCTTAAATGTCATTACATCAACTTTCCAAATAAAGTCACACTCAATTCAAGTTCAGTAAGGTTCATGGGTGTTCACATTTCCAGAGTGGAACTGGGGCTTAAAGGATCGTAAATGATTCAAATAATGCATATGTTAATCAAAACTGATTCATGCAAAGACTACCAGACTGTTTTTTATATGTAGATTGTTTCAGTTTGTGGTGTTATTTGAATTTTTTTATGCCTCAAAATTAGCATTAGCATTTGTTTAGTCTTTAACATTTTGCCAGAGACATGCAGCCTCAAGCCACTGTCCACCGTCTTATCTTTAAAAACGTATTAATTTTAGCGCGACTCAGCAAAAATCTCCCAAAGATAGAACTGGACAGGAAGTCGTGACGCTAACACTGAGGTTGCCAGGCGCTGTTGTGCACAAAACCAATTGGATATCGTTGGCCGCTCACACGGTTATTTGTCCTCGTTTGAAAATAATGCAATAATTAATACTATACATTGCATTTGCTTATATATTTTTGTAGTTTTTGCATCACATGTTGAAAACGACTCGTCAAAAATAGATGTGCCTGTTGAGAATCCCTCTGTAAATAGCATCCTAATGAGAGATTTAGGCAGCGCACGTGGCCATAAGCCGACTATCCCAATCCCACATAACTGAGAAGTGACTGTACAAATGAATGCAGCCGGAGTCATCAGAGACGCATCAACAGCTGTTTACAAGACCACAGCCTGTCACAGGACCTGATTCCCACCAAGTGTAAACACATGGAACAGCAGGAGACTGAAACGTAAAAATAATATAATGAGCATGCATTTTCTGAATGTCTATTGTTAAGAGCAATTAAAGCTATAATTATAAAACCATACCAGAACTAAACCATGGCAGGACATAAATCAGCACCAAACCAAGACTAAATCTGAACTAAACCAGGACTGAACCGGAACTAAAGCAGAACTAAACCCAGTCTACACCAAGGCTAAACCAGGACTAACGCAGAACGAGTCAAGTCAACACGCAGCACAAGAATTTGATAACCAGGACTAAACAGAACTAAACCTGGACTACACGCCTCTAACTGAAACTCAAGACCTCTATAAAATTATGAAAACTCAAGTCATTTTCACAAGCAGTAAACCCCAAGACGCTATGCAAAATGTTTTAGTAATGGTGCCAACTTCCAACCATCATCCTCACAACAGCTTGAAAATCTAATTCAACATTCCAAAGTAACATTGACACTACTTTCAATGTTGCCCTGAGCAAAATGCAGCCTTTAAAATGATTACAGTTGTACTAAATAACTTCCCTGGTGGAGGGTCTGCTACCTGCTTGTCTCAGAGGCTATTGCTTTGTCTGGAATGTTCCACAGTATAGCATTTTATCATGTGATGCCACCAGGTCAATTTACCAGACGACCCTGCTCACAGTAAGAGTGTATGTTTTTCAAGGTATATTTTAATCAATAAAAACACCTGTAATTGAATAAATGCTCCACGATCATAAGGCACACTCCTGTTGTCATGACAACAAGAGAGACAGCGCTAGGGAAAGCCCGATATCTCGGATTTGGGGGAGGTAGTGTGAAACTAAAAGTCCGGGGAGCAAACTAAAGTCATAGAACACTTTGTGAGTTCAAAGTCTGCACCTTTAACTTCATTAGCACGAAAGTAAATTTGAAAAAATTAAATAAATTCAGATCTATAAAATAACTCCCTTTGAGCGTTGACGGTATATTTCTATCTATGAACATCCAAAACACCCAACAAATCTTTACCCGCTCCGAGCCGCCCTAAACTCGGGCATTGATTCCTGTTATGTAAATTCCTTGTTGTCAGCAGATTTGGACAGTTTTGGAGGGGCGATCGGTTAGTTGCAGTGAGAGGTGAGAGAGGAAGGATGTTGTGGAGAGTGATGGGACCTTGGCCGCGTCCTGCCCGATTGGCTTCACTCTTTTCCGGTGTGGGCGGCCCTGAATCTGGCCCCCGTGGATCTCCCCTCTGGAGCTCTCCACAACCTCTACTACCGCAGCAATTTATCTGCTGCTACCTTCTGTCGGTCTGACACTCTTGGACACATGTGCTAGCTTAAACTTACACACATCAGAATATCAAACGGTCTGTAACAGTTTTTTTACTCTATTAAAACTAGGAAAGACATAAAGATCATTTTGAGCCAAAGGTTCAAAGTCATTCCCCACAGTTATTCACCAAAATGGTTTTACGAGCAGGTTTCACAACTTTCAGAGGGTAAAACGGCTTTTTGGCATCACAGTAATGCTAACAAAAGCTAGTCTGCTAATAGCGCGCTAGGGGGTCACAACCAAAATCTTGTTTAGGGCCACCAAATTCCAAAACCATTCTTGCCCTATGAACTGTTTTGTACAATATACAATAAAAAATTATTTTACCCTACATAAAAATTGGTACATTTAGTTTTGGGTAATTTTGACTGTTATGATTATTAAGTTTGTTGTTCAAGATTTTTTTTAATATATTTTCAAGTTATGTTTGACTAGTTTCAAAATTTGTTTTCTTCTTTTGAGCAAAATCATCCGCATGGAAGAAGATTTAATTTTTCCGTCAACAACTATTATTTATAATTACAGAAAGTATTACAAAACCAATCAGAGAGATCTTGAAAATAGTGAACTATTCTTAACTGAACAACAGTCAAAACAACCCAAATCATGATTCATTTTTTGCAGTGGGAAATATGGAGTCAGTGAAGTGAAAACCATTCTTGCTACTGCTCTGCGTATCATCAAACCATAGATATCATATGAGGGTTTGAATAAGGAACATAGCGAGCTGTCTTTGAGGAGTGGCCATCGAGTAAAATTCATGGATTTGCTAACCCTTTGCAGCTGTGGCCAAAGTAAAGTAATAAAATGTGGATATAATATAGTTTAGATTGATGGTCTGTGAAGCTAGCTCCCATATCCATACGCAGTAATTCTTAAAGTTACATTTGATTTATTATCGTGCTGGATTTGCTGGAAAAAAACGGGGTTTAAAAGTTTGGAAAAGTTGTGAGGTTTCCCATATGGACTCTCTGCTTCATTTCGTTTCAGAGCTTGGCAGTAATTAAGCTTGTTATAAAAGAATGGATAAAGTAAATATATGCAGTCTTTGGGAATTCAAGGAACAGAAAGTGAAGTCGGATATACAACATTGCTATTAAATTGTACGTAACCTTTATTGGTTTTCAATGACAGGCTAAATGGAACAATTTGGAACAATCTGCATCTAGACTAATCAAAATAAATGATGAACGGCATAAATTTAATTAGGTATAGTTCAAAAAATTTAAGTTTCAATAAGGAAATTCGAAATCATGATCTGATTTCTGGAGTTATCACATTATTGAAACGTCATGTAATCTGGTACGGTATCCCCACTGTACTGGCACCATTTTTGCTATCTTAACACTCTTGTATTACTTTTTGGCCCGACGGGAGATAAAAAGTTGGAGAAGCCGGATGCCCTTGGAAAACTTCCATAGATCGTCTCTTGTTTACACTAGTCTGAACATGGCCCGCGCGTCTTGGGGTTGTGTGAATATAACGCTCTCCTCCTCTCCGCAAAGACAGGCCGTAACTCAGGCTTGGCACCGCGATGGCACAAACTTGGCAGGCAAAACGCATAGAGGAAACAATGCCCTAACCTAGCGTCCCGCGGCTAAACCTTGATATTGCAGATTGCGGTATGCGCGACCATCTCCCACACAAAAACGCGAACATGCATATGGATCTGGCAGACTAGTGTATGGTAATTTAACAGAAGGGGGGATATTTAGAAGAGTGACAATCTGTTTCGGATTCAGTAATGTAATCTTGTTTTTGTGGTTAAAACTAGAATGAAAATAGCCCAAAACACGATGATGTCGTAAAAAGCTTTGAGTTAATATTTATGTAGGTTTTAACCATAGCCTGTATATATAAATGGACATAGCTTGTTCTGCCCCCAGTGGATAAATATATTTCTGTTTTGAGTTAATCTGTTTTGTCTACTCAGAGCTACCGTAGCCGCTATATTGTTGCAG
>KN470309.1:6538-25025 GCA_000787095.1 Periophthalmodon schlosseri | reverse complement strand
GTTGGTCTGGTCCAGGGGGTTTGAGATGGGCAGGTAAGAGGGAGAGAAGGGGGGGGAGGGGCAAAGAGGGGGAGGAAGGGGGGCCCAAGAGTGAGGTGAGAACGAGGGGGGCGAGAGTGAGTGAAAGAGGGGGGCAGGGCATGGGCAGGTGAGAGTGAGGAGCCCTGGCGAGAGGAGGGGTACCTGTACTCTGGGTCTAGAGGGGTGGTCCGGGGCACTTTATTGCCCCATCTAGGGTACGTCACCCCAGTGCTGTAGTCCAGGCTGATCTCGTTCTCATACACCATGTAGTTGTCCAAAAACTTGGAAGACAAAAAGGTTCAAGAATTTGATTTGGCATCTTATATAATACTGTATTTTCATGACAGTTTAGAGCATAGTTATAATTCAAATTAATTGCATAACCCTATATAACAGATAAAGATTTAATTCTTTCCAATAGTAAAAAGACCCTAGCTGATCACTGACCGAGAGGATTGACTTTAGACCACCCCATTAAAACCTGTGCTTTAACGCCAAAAAGCCATTCTCAAGTCTTGCGTCTGCTCCAAACCACATATTAAAATGTGAATGATGTTCAGGAAATTACTATGAAAGCCAAACTTTTTAATCCATATTTGTGAGGAAAACTTACATTTATTTATTTTTTATTTATTTCCTGATAAACATGAACCAAATAAAGGTGTAATATACACAGAAAATATCTGACAACCAAAATTAGAGGAGCTATATCCCAGTGTGCAAGATGGTTGCTAGGTAACAGTTATGGATTTCCATAGTGGTCATTTTTTTAGGCTTAAAATTTTACTTTGTGGATACATTATATTATATTTAAAATTTCAGTTTGATGTCATTAACTGTTTTAGTGAAATTAGTAGTCTAACCTGTCATATTGGCCTCAAGTGACACTTGGCTCAGTCTTACTTTAATTTTGTCATGTTTATATTTTTTTCTCCATGTAATAAAGTTAGTCTTGCCCCAGTACAGATATAGCCCATTGTGAAAGCAGCTCTTTGATGCAGACGGGGTCAAAATAAGAATGCTGTGCACAGATTCTAAAGTGGTTTTATCAACCACAAACAAGGGTGGTTGGTGCATTGTTATCATGCTAGTTGTTAGCATTACAGTGACAGTACCATAATTATTCACCACAATAAGTTTATAAATGTGTTTCACAACTCTGGGGAGGCCAGAACTGAGTTTTGCAAAGAATGTTGACACTGAGGAATAAGTCTGGACCACAGCAAAATTTGAAAAATGCAATAAACAGAACTAGTTCATTTTAGGCAGTAAAAATAGCAGTTAATACCCCATAGAAGTCAAATGGCCCCGCTTTAAAAGAGACACTATAGGTGTCTCTAGGTAACATTTAGATGACCATGTTACTTTTATCGTTTTGAAAATACTATATTCACTGAAAACATGACATGTTTAATAAGTTTCACTTTTGACAGTTTTTGACACACTGTGTTCCCGTCCCCTCCCTTTGCTCTCCATGTTATGCCTCTCCCCCTTCAGAGTGCATTTGTTGTGACAAAAATTGGCGTGCATCCAGCTAATGAAACTACTGCACATCACATCAGGTTTGTCAAGTTGCTATGTACAGTTTTGTATATTTATGGAGTTATTGTCATGTGGGAGCATGGGTGACCTCTTCAGACGAAGGAATGTTATAACATGGTAGAAAGCTCAAAGAAAATGTTTGCTTTTGTACAATACCCCCTCTTTAAAGCGTCCCTGATTAGCAGCCAATAATGCTGGTACTGCACTCACCGTCCTGGAGGTCCCGCAAGAGTCCGCGGTGAAGGAGAACAGGGCTGACCGCGCCGTGGTCCTGACCGGTCTGCAGCTGCGATCCCTCAGCCTCAGCCTGTCCAGCTCCAGACCGGGGACAGACTCCAGCTTCACAGCCAGAGCAGTCATGGTGCCGTTAGGGAAGCACTCTGGAAGGGGTCAAAGGTAGGCGTTATTATTGGAAAACATTTTTGATGACCCTCCTTTTAGGGTTGTGTCAGTGGCATATTTATTTTCAATTATACAATATTGTTGAAAAGCACGAGAAGCAGTAAATAGAATGCAACATGTCTATGACTAATTATAGGTTCAAACCAATTCAACCTTTTACAAAAATCAAAATAACCAAATATTTCACATTAAGGCAAAGAAAATGTACACATGATGAATATTGTTCCATCTATCATATACTGAACAATCACTTTTTGGGGGTCAATAGGTCAGTAATGTGTAGTCAAAGGTCACTCTGAGGGTTAGTGCAGCGGGTCAAAGGTCACCCTGGTCAGGAGTGATACAGGTGACTTTCTGCTTCCTGTTGTGTTTCCTGATTGTGAGCAGACACAATCTTTGCTTGCTCCTGCTGCTTTTAATTTTACCTCTTCCAGCGCTGGAAAATCTAGTTATGGATTTCTTTTAAGTGATGCCGTGTCTTTTCCAAAACTTTGTGCCTCTTCCTGGCATTCTTGTCTTTACAAATTTATTCGGCTGTTTCAACAGAACACATGGCTGTTTAACGCGTGTGCACCCAGAGGATTG
Organism: Periophthalmodon schlosseri; assembly: GCA_000787095.1. NCBI lineage: Eukaryota > Metazoa > Chordata > Actinopteri > Gobiiformes > Gobiidae > Periophthalmodon > Periophthalmodon schlosseri. The sequence continues at coordinate 22,475 of KN470309.1, read as the reverse complement.
CACTACATTGAGAACTTTGATCTATTCTGGAAACGAGAGGACCCGTTCGAGGGAAATGGCCCGCACCGGAGCAGAGGTGGAGTGAGAGTGCTGACGGAGAAGCTCCTCCACGCTGAGACACCGGGTCCTGGGCCAGTGAGAGAAACATCCCAGATGTGCCAGTCAGAGCCTGAGCCAATGTGTCAGCACCATCAGCAGCACCACAACTACCTCCCCCAGCAGCACAGCCATCTCCCCCAGCGAAGGAGCCACCACCAGCACCACAACCCCCTCCCCCAGTGAAGGAGGCACCACCAGCAGCACAACCACAAACTAAGTAGTGGTCAGGTGTGTAAGAGCTTACGTGTTGTGGTCAGTTAATGCAGGGGTCAGATGTGAGGTTTAGATGCAGTGTTTGTTACATAGTGGTCAATATTAAAGCTTACATGTGTTGGTCAGATGTAGCCTGTAACTTACGTGTGGTGGTGAGGGGGAAGTGGCAGGCCAGGTACAGGTTGCCCACTGACCACTGGTTTTTGGGGTCCCACAGGAAGACATCCAGCCTCGCTCTGACCGAGTCAGATTCCAGCACCTGCATCAGGAAACATTTTACAAAGTGCACAATACGGACGAAGGTCAGGATTTACAAAAAAAATAAACTATTTTTTGCACTATAAAAACGAGGGTGCACATCCTGCTTTCATTCAAGGAGCCATTATTGCTGTGCCTGGAATGCACTACAATATGGCACAATATGGCATATGGCAATTAAACTTGTCCATTGCACGTTTAGGGCATGAGAGCCGTAAAAAAGCTTTGAGAAGGGGAAAACGATTACAAGGTTCAAAGTTGTGTTTAGAGTGATTCATGCATGTTCTTCAGTATTCAAGATGCCATTGCTCAAAAAAAAAAAAAAATCAAAAACCACCACCACACACAAAATACCTTCCTCAAACTGTTCCAAAATAGCTTTGAAAACTTTCACAGTTTGAGGGAAAAAAACCACAACAAAAACAAACCCACTGTAGCCGTCAGCATGGTCTGACAATTACGCTGCTGCAACATTAAGGGGCAGATGGAAAGCAATGGACTTGATTCTGTTGAGTTGTTTTAAAATCAGTGATCTTTGGGTGTCATATGCTTTTGTCTGCCATAGTTATAATCCATGTCTTTAATGAAACATTTCAGGCAAAGCAATGACATCTAATGTCTGCTATGTGCTAGTCTCAGTTAAGTTAAATAGTGCACCTTTAAGTGGTTTCACACTTTAATCAGATTTTTTTTTTTTTTTTTTTTTTTAATGATTGAAATCCTTACATGGTAAAATCATTTGCATTATTACTTTACAATTACAGACCGTTTGGGTTTTAACACCTGTCTGGGAGAAAAGAGCTCTAAAGACAACTATTCAAGAAACAAGACTTGTTTTCACCGCTCTACCTCAAAGGCTGGGTCTTGGGCCATGTATGGGACCTCAAAGCTGAAGTGCGTGGCGTTCTCTTTGAAGCGGTAATTCACAGCCATCTCTGCTGTCAGCAACCGGTACCCCACCAGCGTCTCAAATGTCTCAGAGTTCGAGCCCTGGTTTCCATAGGCAACGGTGATGTGGAACTTCTCCTGGTCACAGCTGCCTGACATGGTGGGCGGCACTGGACACAGCAAGAGGGTTAGCGTGGAGAAAACTTTAAAGTGTTTTTAAAATTAAGCACAGAAAACTACCAGACAAGTGTTTTGTTTTTTTGTTTTTTTTTCCTAAAAAAAAAAACCAAAGGACCAAACAAACATGTCCCTCCCCACTTCATTTGTTACTAGGGCTGTAACAATGGCTGAAATACTGTGATATACTGTCAAATGTCCTACAATAATATTGTCACAATAAATTGATTTTAAGCAAAGGAGCTTCTGATCCATTTTGTTGCACTAAACAGCTAAAAAAACAAACAAAAAAAAAACCTACGAAAACAACCTACGTAGACCATGATCCTCCATGTCAGGGCGGACTACCTGACAATAACTTAAGCACCTAAAATTTCTTTGTCAGATGTGAATCATTACCATCACAATCCACAGGGATACTTTAGATGTTTGTACAGGTCTAAACTACAGGGTAAGTATATTTGTACATAAATGCATGATATTGTTTGCATTTAAGTAAATTAATTTCCTCTGCAAACTACAGTCTTTTGCCAACTGGAACTATTCAAATTGAGATTGCAATTCGATTCTGGTTAATTTTGCAGGGTTATTTGGAACTTAGTTTCTAAAATTTATCTTTGTTGACCAGTGAACCTGAATATATCAGGCTCAAATGGGTCAAATGCTACATTCAGGAGGGAGGAGTCCCCACAGACTGTATAAAGAAGTGGACTAAGTGAGTGACGTCACCCATAGAGCTCAGCTCCAGCCAAATGAAGCTCAGAGGCTAGCAGTTATAGCAGCTAATCCTGAGCATAGTTCCATATTTGGTTGTTACGATACTCATGGTCGGAATTCCAAAGAGTCAATCAGGAGTGAGGCTGTTGAAGGTAACGCCCCTTCCTACCAGCACAGCGGGTTTGGCAGGGAGTGGGCGCTTAACAGGTTTGAGTGACAGCATTGCCAGCGCTAGTTGGAGCGACCTCGGTAAAAGAAGGCACCCAATTTTTCTGTTATTAATGTTCATATCTTGATTTTGAACATTGAGACCAAAATGACCAGTGTGGCAGCAGCGGTTACAGAGCGGGGCAGCGTTTTTTCAATAGAAAGTGAAATGGAGCCAGAATTGCGCACATGCTCAATTTCCATTTGGAACACGCCGGCTATCCGGTTAGCCATGTCCATTTATACATACAGTCTATGCTTGTCCCAAACTCACCCACATCGCGCAGGGAGGCCTGCAGCTCGGCACTCACAGAGAAGGGCGACAGTTCCGGCTGCACCACCAAGCCCAGAGTGAGGGGCAAGGAGTACATGGTCACCAGGGGCTCCGGGTTCTACAAGAGCAGGACAGATTAGAACCACATTCGCTCTCATTTACCAACACTGGAGCAAAAAGGGTGTATATTTGCAGAGGGCACATGGCATTTATGAACCTGTGCACACAGCTCTGACCCTGCCATGTGCACGAGCAGCTGGTGATAAATACAGCGGCAGAAAACTAGCACCATTTGAATGAAACCTAAAATATTCATGTTTCAGGAGTAAAAGCCAAAAGCTTTTACTATGGATCAGACCTGGATGATTGAGGAATTACAGACATGTTTCAGGACGTCTCATTCACAGGGTTTAGGGCATGATTGTGCGGAATACGGTAAAATGCTGCGTTTATCTGAAAAAAAAAAAGTTGTTTTGGCTCATTGTAAAATGCAAAAAATATGCGATACTGCAGAAAACAAATCTTAGCCCTAAAAATATCCTGCATTTGTTATTCAATAATTTATAAACATTTTATTTAATTCAGCTTCTAAAAATTACTAATGGCTTGGCCTACATGTGATAGTGTGAGATGCACTACAGTCGGGCTAGATCCAAACCCTGAACCAGTCGAGAGCAACGAGCTTATAAATTAGTTGGGATGTGTTTTAAAGCTTAAAAAGGCTCAATAGTTTACTAGCAAACAATTATTGTATTGTGAATATGTTTAATGCAGTTAAAAAGCTTTCCTATGCAGTTTCTTTGAAATGGACCTCCAGACCCGCTGTATGATTTGTGAGCACTGTGCGCTCATGTCAGTTTTGAGAAATTCTTCAACTGACAGGTCCATAGAGGTCCAGTAGTGCATCAGAAGACGTCAGCTACAATTTTTAGCCCCACTTCAAAAGCTCCACATTGTAATCCTCCATTAAGAGACATTATGCGTCATCTACTGGCAGCAGAGGGAATTGACATGTCTGGTGATGAATTTTCCCCAGATTGTGATGTCATAGGTAGAAACACTGGCTTCAGTACTCCATTTATAGAGTGCACAGTGAATACAACTGCAGGTATGTTTTTGGTGAGGAACAGTGTTATAGGACATTATTTCCAAGTTGATTTTTAAATTTTAACCATTAAGATGCTGTCTCTGAAAACGTTTCGGTTTTAATATGTTGTTTACAGTTAATATACAGTGGGGCAAAAAAGTCACCAATTGTGCAAGTTCTCCCACTTTAGTTGAAGTGTACCTATGATGAAAATTACAGGCCTCTCATCTTGAGAGAATGGGGAGAAAGAATCCAGGAAATCATATTGTAGGATTTTTAATGAATTGGTGAATTCCTCAATAAAATAAGTATTTGGTCACCTACAAACAAGCAAGATTTGTGGCTCTCAGACCTGTAACTTCTTCTTTAAGAGGCTCCTCTATCCTCCACTCGTTACCTGTATTAATGGCACCTGTTTGACTGAGGTTGTGGACACGTGTCTTATACTGATAACGAGTTCAGACTCCAAACTCCACTATGGCCAAGACCAAAGAGCTGTCAAAGGACACAGCAAACAAAATTGTAGACCTGCACCAGGCTGGGAAGACTGAATCTGCAATAGGTAAGCAGCTTGGTGTGAAGAAATCAACTGTGGGAGCAATGAAAATGGAACACATACAAGACCACTGAATCTCCCTCGATCTGGGGCTCCAGATCTCCAAGATCTCACCCTGTGGGGTCAAAATGATCACAAAAATCCCAGAACCACATGGGGGGGACCTGGTGAATAACCTGCAGAGAGCTGGGACCAAAGTAACAAAGGCTACCATCAGTAACACTATGCTGCCAGGGACTCAAATCCTGCAGTGCCAGACGTGTCCCCCTGCTTAAGCCAGTACATGTCCAGGCCTGTCTGAAGTTTGCTAGAGCATTTGGATGATCCAGAAGAGGACTGGGAGAATCTCATATGGTCAGATGAAACCAAAATAGAACTTTTTGGTAAAAACTCAACTTGTCATGTTTGGAGGAGAAAGAATGCAGAAAAACAGCCCCAAAGCATGAGGTTTCCACCTCATGCTTCATAGTAGGTATAGTGTTCTTTGGATGCAACTCAGCAAAAGGGACCAGGATTACTGATCCCAGTAAAGGAAAGAATGAATGGGGCCATGTATCCTTGAGATTTTGAGCGAAAACCACCTTCCATCAGCAAGGGCATTGTCATGCTGAAAGATCCAGCCACGTTTCATCTTCAATGACCCTAAACACACCACCCGGGTAACGAAGGAGTGGCTTCGTAAGAAACATTTTAAGATCCTGGAGTGGCCTATCCAGTCTCCAGATCCCAACCCCATAGAAAATCTTTGGAGGGAGTTGAAAGTCCATGTTGCCCAGCGACAGCCCCAAAACATCACTGCTCTAGAGATCTGCAGGAGGAATGGGCCAAACTACCAGCAACAGTGTGTGAAAACCTTGTGGAGACTTACAGAAACCGTTTGTTATATACCCTTTGTTGGCAATGACAAAGTACAGAGATGAACTTTTGTTATTGACCAAATACTTATTTTCCACCATAATTTCCAAATAAATGCTTTAAAAATCAGACAATGATTTTCTGGATTTTTTGTTCTCATTTTGTCTCTCATAGTTACAGGCCTCTCTCATCTTTTTAAGTGGGAGAACTTGCACAATTGGTGGCTGATTAAATACTTTACCCCACTGTAGAATTTAACGTAAAACATTGTTGGCGCAGAGAGCAAAGTGAGGGTTCAAAGCGTCAAGTCCCTTCCCCTTCAGAGCGCCATCACAACACAATCAGCTGCATCCCACTAATGAAACTACATCACATCAGGTTTGTCAAGTTCTGTGTAACAGGTTTGTCAAGTTGCTGTGTACAGTTTTGTATCATGCTTTTGTATATTTATGGAGAATTGTGTAGGAGCATGGGTGACGTAGGCTTGCGGGTCGAGCATTGGACAGAATCTTACTCCTACCTGTAAGGAGGGTTCGAATAGGGCCCAGGACAGATCGCTTAAGTACTCAAAAATCCATGGATATCTAAAACCTCTTCAGGCATGTTTTTTATGATCATAACATGGTAGAAGGCTTAAAATATAATAAATACCTCCTCTTTAAAATATGAAAGTACAATTGTCCCATGAGTTTGAGAAGCTGTTAGAGCTGGACTCACGTGTCTCTTGACCACGTCCTCGCTGAAGGCCAGGCTGACTGAGAAGCTGCGTGTGCCATTGGAGTAGTCGTGCTGCTGCACACTGAAGCCTCGCTTCACACACTCCTCCAGAGAGAAGGTTCCAGTGAAGAAGGTGATGTTCCTCAGCTCCACGTCCTGAAGAAACGTGCCCACCTGGAGCGAGAAGAGCCGCGATGCCACCATCGTCTCTGTGGGGCCGTGAGGGGTCAATGGTTAAGTTTACAGCAATATACTTTAAGTCAAAATGAGAGAATTCTTAAAACAGGTATAATCCCACCAAATTATGGTTTTACACCAAACCATTTATTGTAATTTCCAATATCTTTCAGATTGGTGCTAAACTTTTGGACAGAACTCGATGTTATCAATATGGAACTCTAACAACTCATTTACACACACCACTCTAAAACTTATTTTATCAAGTATCAATCAAGTATCATTTATTAAGTATCAGTTTGTCAAAGAATCATTTCTGCTAGGTAACAGTTATGGAATTCCCTAGTGTGATGTCATGATTTCCAACCAGGAAGAGAAATTTGAAACTAAACTGCCAAATCAGTAAACTTTTAGTTTATTCATTTTATTTTTTTTAAGTAACATTTTAAATAGTGATTTTAGTAAAAAGTAACCTTGCATAGGCACTTCAAATGACCAGTTTTGTGCATATTCTTGTATTTTTGCAATAACCAAATTTGATTTAAAGAGCTTGACCCCGAAACGTCAACCAGACATGTTCAAAGTTGACTGGGAGCTCCAATGTGTGCCCTATTTTAATAGCACCACAAATGACTAGTGTGGATCTTTTCTGACTGCACACTGGGTCCAAAGACAAAATGGCAGAACTTTTCATTGGCTGTCTCAAACAGGTGCTGGTAGGTAGAGACATGCACATACTATGTTTTTTTGTGGCATTTAGTATGCAACTATAACAAATTCCACATTTTCTCCATTATAAAACTTTAATATTGACCTCAAACAGCTTAATAGAAACTGGACCACTGACTTCCTGTTCAAAACTGTAGCTCTGATAGGTCCAACCCCTTCATAGTGAAATTTCACTGTAACAAGCAGATTTTCACTTCCATGTCTTTACATTCATCACGGAGCTCAGTGACCACTCACCTCCTGGTTCCGAAGGTAAATTTCTCATTCATTTTTCCCCATAGACTTTGTGGAAAAAAAAAATAAATTAAAACTTTGAAAGCTCAGAGCTAATCAGCGACATGCTAAATAATGACCACAAGACCCAGCATTTTATTTAATAATTTGGTGATCTATTAAGTCTCAAACATTTCAAAAGCATTTAGCTGAATCTTGCGTTTTAAATGTGCTTTTTGGATGTCAGTTAGCATGTAGCTGGTTAGCCTCAGTGATGTCTTTGAAACCTATGGGAAAAATAAATGTAAAATTTACCTCCAGAACCAGAGTATGGTCAATGTTGAGCTCCATTGTACAAAATGGCCGTGTGACCGATTTTAACCCTACATGACTGACCTGCAGTCTGATTTTAAAATAGTACAGTAAACAGTGGGTGGAGATAGGGGGTAGGTGAAAACACATTTTTTGAGCACTCAAATGCAGGATTACTTAAATATGCATAACTCAGTCAAAATACAAGTTGATGAAACACCGTCACAACAGTTTTAAAAGCTCAAAAAGGTAAATTATACAAAATTCACTTTTGGAAGATTTTGGAAATTTGCATGAAAGTTTAGAAATGTATGTTTGCAGCGTTAATGAAAATCTGCTTGCTACAGTAAAATGCCACAGCGAAGCAGCACGCATACACAAGAGTTTATTGACTTAAGTGGAATTATTTATAACTAGGTTTTGACATTTTCTTCATTGTAAACAATATTTATTTAATCTATGAGCCCAATTCAAAACATGTGTTTGGCCTCATAGGCCATTCTGGAGACCATGGTTACAAGTTCTCCCACCTGACTCACTAGCAAACATTTTAGGATCCCCATATGACCAGCAGGGGTGTAATGGAAACCCAAACTCACGGTCAGTGATGTAGGGGGGGCGGGCCATCAGAGGGGTGGTGATGGGGAACAGCACCTTGTAGTGGGTGTCCACTCTGCTCTGGGCCGACCTCCAAAGGACCTCCAGCATGGGCTCCACGCTGAAGCTCACGTGGTACCTGTAGCCTGGGACATGGCTCTGTAAACAAACAGCAGTCCGGGTCTCAAAGTGGGGCATGTACTACCGCTGCTACTGCCAGAATTCACTTGCAGAGCTGCAGAGGCTGCACTAGCACCGATTCATGATTGGCTGCAGGTGCTGGGGTTTAGGTAGTGACCATTCAGATCAGAGAGGTATTTTAGGTTTAAACCCAAATAAGGGAGGGACCGAGGGACTTCTGCTTTGATTGGATAATCGAACCATAAACGCTGGTTTGGCAAAGTTAAAAGAGAACTTTATCATGCCCTAATGCTGATTTATTAATTACAAAAACATTGAATTGTTAATTTGATGTCAACATGTTTGTTGTATCTGAGGACAATTGACTTCCATCCTGCTAATGAAACAACTGCAAGTCACGTTTTTTTAAGGTTTGTTAAGTTGTGTGCAGTTTTGTATATTTATGGAGCAATGGTGACTGGCAGTCTTTCAAGTAGGCGAAGCTCCTATTTTTTTTTAAATTTTCATATTGATTATAGGATTATTTTTGTGGTCAAATTAAAGCCTACTGAACAGGCCCAATGAGTACTATGCACCAAACATAGCTTCAAGTTTTGTCCCACAAGACCTGGTTTAGTTCTGATTTGAGTAGTTTAGACCAAGATTACACCAGGACTGCTAGATCAGTATCACTAGCTAGCCTATCACCAACTGTTTAGGAAGTTTAACGTTTTATCATCCGCAATTTCTTTGAATAGTCAGTGTAAAGAAGACTGGCGGAGACAACAGCCTGGCACTCAATGGTACAATGCGTTACTGTGCGTAAACACGGACCATTAATTAGTATGCATGTAAACTAGTCAGTTCACACCTCGGTCATACTTTGTCATAACTTGAATAGCGTTTGTAATTTCACATTTAGATGGTGAGAGCTGGCGTCAACCTCCCTGTCAACTCCCCTGGTTGGCACAAAGGAGTCTGTTGTCCCAAGCCCCAGGGTCTTAGGCAGAGGTTCCAATTCTGGGCCCCTATTATTAGAGTGGGGCCCGATGGGCCTGGTGCCAACAGTGGCAGCGAGAAAAAACATTCACCACGGACATCTTCACATCGTGCAAAGGTGGAATCTCATGAAACATTACCTCCATATTTATTAATTCAGTCCATCACTGGGCTCCACATAGAAGCACTTTTTGCTGCTGTTTGTCAGACACCCAATCAGTGCTGGAGCTGCCAGTCAAAAGTTTAGATCAGCAGCTGTCCTGCGAGAGTTTGACTTGACCTGCCCCTGCCGCTGGACTCAACCTAAATGATTCTGCACTAGTGACTTGAGCAACGAAGGTACAGATGAAAACTGTCTTCATGTGCTTGTACTCTGGTTCAGCCCTTACCTTGTAGTAGCCATCGGGAGTGCCCACAGGGATCTCCATGACGATGTGGAAGTCTTTGGTGGTGAGGGTGTACCCAAGGGCAGACAGCTGGCTCGGGTCCAGCCTGTGGCCGTTCATGCCCATGTGCAGCTCCAGGATCCTGGCACCACTGTCCACCAGGGGAGTGACCACACGGGGTATGTGCCAGGAGATCAGCTCCTCTGAGAACAGCACGCCACCTACAGGACGGGCAAAATGTGCAGTTACTTGAGTGAATCAGACTTACTTTTAACACGTACTTCATTGATATATTGTACAGTGACAGTACTCTTAAAAGGTCCTACATGTGATTAGCTGTGGGTGGACAACATGGGTCAAATGCATGGATTTTAAGAGTTATTTAACCCTGGAATAGTTCAAATCTAGGTACCCAAAGCAAACCTACTCAAGACCCAGGGAACACCCTAACTCCCCACGGTCAAGGAATCCAACCTGACACCTTGCTGTGCGGCTATAGACTAAAGAAATTGACAAAGTGCGTGACATCACCCATAGCATTTGGCTCCAGCCAAATGAAGCAAGGCTAGCAGTTATGGTTGGAATTCCAAATGTGGGACTCCAGATTTGCTCCTATGAGTATCGTAGCAACCAAAGCTTATCCGGAGTGAGGCTGTAACGCCTTTCCTGCCGGCAATTCTGGTTTTTGAAGGAGGGAGCGCTTAGCAGCACTGTCAGTCAAACCTATGGTCATTTTACATTGACCTAACTAGGAGCGAATGCTTTTTTCACACTGCCACAAGAGCGGTGCTTGGGCCGGGGTGAACGTGACAGTTGCGCTCTGGACCACTTTAAACAGCGGCCTGCGAGAGCTTCACACAGGAGGTCTCAGAGCGGCTCCACTCCCACTCTGGAGCAGGGCAAGTGCAGTGTGAATGCGGCCGACCTATGCAGTCCTGTGACTGTCCCTACACCACCCATCGTGTTGTGTGTACTCACCAATGGGACAGGCCGCAGACATGTCCATGACGCTGAGCCCTGCGGGGGCGCTGTAGTACACACTGACCCGCAGCACCTCCATGGGGATCCCTGCCACCTAAAACACAGCCCATTAGGAGGACATCTTATCTATGGTGTAAAACTGAGCTGACGCACAGGGCAGAATTCTATGGTGGAATTTGTCAACTGTCAGATTGCAGATTTGCTGACCTGGTTTATGGTTAATGTTCAATTACTGGGCTATCCACATGAAACACGGTCAGCAGAAACAAACAAAAGTGAAATTATTTTCACAATAGCCAATTGGTGCCATTATTTAACCCCATGTAATCAGCTGAGGGGGTACTGAGCCATAACATTAATATGTAGAGCCAATCTCAAACAAATAAGGTTGAACACTTGTAGATCAGAAGTTTGGGATTCAGTGTTTTTGAAAATTCTCCATATAGTTACATAGGCCCCTGGCCTCCATCTGAAATTATGACCTCAGATTCTAGATTAAATACAAACGGGTATAGGTCATGTTCACATATTGTGGCCAAGTATACCAACCAATAAAGATCTTTTTGGCATTTACAAAAGGGCCTACATCACCCATGCTGCCACATGACAATTCTCCACAAATATATAAAAACATGATTTAAACTGCGCCATGATGTAGTGTACAATTTTTATCTTGAACCTTTTGTGACCCCAGCCCTTGGGACAACAGATGGAAATTAGCCTTCAGCTATAATCTGGTGTGTTTACATTCATGTTGCATCATGTCTGTTCATTAACACGCATTGTCCCAACCAAATAAATAAAAATAAATACAAAAACATGATTCAAACTATACAGAAACTTGGCAAATCTGACACAAAGTGCAGTCATTTCATTAGCGAGATACACGCCGATTGTGTTCTGAAGGACTGTTTAACCCTTTTTGACTTTTACCCCACACATCTTATAAATACTAGTACCTCTACCCCTCACACTGTTCTAAGATGACTTTTGTCCAGGCTTCCTAACACAGCCCCCGTTTTGGTTGAGTGGGCCTCACATCTTCAGAGTAGGTCTCTGGTTTGTGGTAGGGGCTGCGGACCACCAGGCGGTTGGCAGAGATGTGGGCTCCATACCCGGCCTGCTCAGCCTCCCTCTGCGCCATGGGCACGACCTCAGGGCTTTGGAACGTCAGCTTCCAGATGCCACCCGTCGCCAAGCTCTGGAGGAATCAAATACAATTTTTAAAAAAGGTCCTATATTACGTGAAATTGTCCCTTGAGTTTTAAGCCACATTAGAATGTTGTTACCTCCTCAAAAATGTGTGAATGAAATAAAACACAGCTCCAGGTATGGAGGTGTAGACAGATTAATGATGCAGAATTACCCAAAGCTCAAAATGCTCTGTTCCAATTTGTGATGTCATGTAGTTGTAGTTTAAATGAACATCTACATTTTAACTTTAGTTCAGTAAAGAGTGGCAATTCCAGTGCTGAAATGGTGCTGATTATTCTAGCAATGGTGTATGAGGTTTAAAAACACAGTGGACCACTTCCTGTATTACTACCTGACATCAAGGTTGAACAGTGTTTTCTGTTTGAATATTTAAACCGAGTTCTTCTCTCAGAGTTTGTGTGTTAAACATACCTGGAATTTTGTTTCATTCACCCGTTTGTTTTCTGGTCTGATGTTTTCTCATCACGGTGCAAGATGGGCCTTTAAAAAGGTTGTTCTAGCACCGTTGCCTCATCAGAAACATGTCTGGAGTTTTGACTTTGAAGAGAACAGTGTGCCGGTCCTGACTCCCTGCCATGTGTGAAGGTGCTGTGGGCGGGACCTGGCTGGAGATCTGATTGGCATGCTGGCAGCCAATCAGAGCAAGGAGAGGAACTTTTATAAGTAGAGCTGTGGTCTGCCAGCTCTCAATCTTCTGTCACGGCTAAAGGGCATGGCAGCTTTAGGTGAGTGGGTACCTCATACACTTTACATCAAGGAGCACTGTGTTTATACACACTAGGTGAGTTAGATTAGACTTTTATTCCTTTCTCAGCCCAGGTCATTTAGTTAGGCCCTGTTTTGTTACACTTTGATATTGTTCTGTTGGCACAACTGACGCACCTCCTCTTACCATTTTGTGTCAAAATCATTGCACGTTTTGGTTCTGGAAGAAAATTGGCAAAAATCTAAGTTTTGACTCCTTGTCTCATTATGATTGTTTTACATTAGTTATGATTTGGGTGATCTTGCATTTTTTTCTCCTGGGCTCAAAGGCATGTCATGTTGTTCCCTTACTCAAAATATCACTTCAGAATTGAGAAAAACAAGCATTCAGCATCCATGTACTCAACAGAGCGAAGTTTCAGATTGAGAGAAGCAGGCCTAACCAAAAGTTCCATACCCCAGGAATGGCATTCATTTGTGGGTCATCTTTAATACTAGAGCCTTTAGGACCCACGGGATCAGCCGGAGAGTCGGGCACAGGAATGTGGTGAGACACCTGAGAAAACAAAATAAATGGATTCTGGACTAACATTTTTGAACAGGTTCTCAAAGTCTAAATGCATTTCCGAGACTTTAAATTTCAAATGGAACTTTTGATGTCACATAAGAACATGTTGCTCATCGACTGCCGAGTATCATCTTGGACATATCACTACAGAGAAGAAATTATCCATTTAGGATTATAACCAGTTGTATGTTTTGCTGCCAAAATAATGACTACAGCCAGAGGAAATTTAAAATATAATTTTGTTTATACTTAGATTACAACTATAGAGCAGACAAGCACAATATGTCGTCTATAACAATGATCCACAGGTGTCAGATCAATATTACGATTTAAAATGTGCAAATTGTAAACTAAAATGACTTGAACAAGTCCACTGGCTTCCGAGCCAATGTGTAAACGTCACCACAACAAAGCCTCGTGAAGTTGTCTGCACCTCCTATGCATAGCTGCGCATCACGCTAGCAGATTATGCTGGTGGCAGTGACGGCGGGAGTTGATCAGCAATATGGCTTCTTGAAAATAAGCATTTGAAGATTGCTTAAACCTACATGAATCACTCCAATTACAACGTCAGAGGGTAAATGAGAAGGAAATCAACATGGTTAACAGGTCTGATTTTAAACTTGCGACGGTTTCATGTTCCTGCTAGGCTGCCTTTTCATAAATGTATCTGCAATAGAATGTGTGAGACCAGGGAAGCTGTGTGAATGATGTATGGAGCGTAGGAATATTGTTTCACTGTAAAAGCACTGTGCCCCCCTTCCCTTTCAAAAGAGACAGATTTTTGGCTGTACAAAAATACATTGTAAATTAAGCAATTTGAGTTTCACCACTGTATTCGGCCCATACCATATTCACCCATTTAAAATCAGACCTATTCTGCAAAATGAGAAGCATGTTTGAGAAATCTTTAAATCGCTTATTTTCAAGACGCCATATTGCAGATCAACTCTCGTTTTTACCACCACAGGTACACGCCCACTGTGATGTACTTGATTCTCCTATTTTATTCTCTTAATCGGTGATACTCGTAGGATTCAGCACCGTCGCATGGTCATTTAGGTGCAGATGAAAAAAAAAAAAAATCCACTGCTCACTAGTGTGATCTTCAGCTATCCATAGCTCCCATTGGGCACTGCACTTTTCTAAAGTGGAAGTCTGCAAAATCTGACGCCCGTGGATCATTGTTATAACTGTATAGCAGACACAAGCCCAATACATCTTTAAAGCACTGTGCTTTCAGGGCTAGTGTTGGTGGATCCCATACCTCCATGTAGTTGCGGTCACAGAGCACCTCCCTTGGGGCCCAGTGGGAGAAGCTGCAGGTCTGCTGCACGTCGTGGGAGATGACCTCAGGAGATGTGGGGTTAAACATCTCCAGCCTCAGACCCAGCTCAAACGTAGTGTCATCCTAAAACAGGCAGAAGACATACAAACTTTCCTCAAAAACAAACCTGGAGTTGTGTTTTGTTTCATTCACACATGTTTGAGTAACACTTTATTATTAGTCTGTCTATATCTCCATAGCTCAAAATGCTCTTTTCCACCTTGTGATGTCATGAAGCGGTAGTTTTCAATTTAACAGCTACCGTTTATTTTGTTCAGTAGAGACTGGCAATGCCACAGCTGAAATCATCCAAATTAGACTAGTGAAGGTGTATGGAGTTTATATTACCACATGACATCACAAGGTGGAACACTCCACTGTGTTTTTAGAGTATTTTCTGTTTGAGAGAAGAACTAAATCTGCAGTGTTTGTGTGTTAGCTGTGTCAATGAAACAAAACAACTCCAGGTACGTTTGTGATGAGGAAACAGATCAAAAACAGCATAATATTGGCCCTTTAAGCCATAAGATTACAACAGGTTTGTGGAACCAATCCCAAACAAGGTTCAACGTTTGTGGATCACAAGTTTGGATAGTTGGTTATATATAGGGCCCTCTGCTCCATCTGAAACGGTTGCGTTCACTGCAGCTCTAGAATTCAATGTGGAGGGACAGACATTTTATATCCAAATCGTGTGTCCACCCTTTGCTTTGTCGAGCTTCAGTGTGATATGGCACATATCAGGGTCGAGAAATGCCAAAAGTGCAAACCAGGGTTCAAAGCAAAGGGTCATGGATATTTTTAAAAACTAATAGGTCAAGTCATTGAGTTTATTTACATTATAGAATGTCACCAACTGCATCAAACCTATGAATGGACACAGATGGAATATAGTAAACAAAAAAATCATCATGGAAATGAAAAATAAATGAAGGATAGTCAGTTAATCCAAAACGTAATCTTTTGGTGCTCATAAAAAAAAAAAAAAAAAAAAAGCCAGGTCTAATGTTGGTGTTGATGTGGAGATGAGCTCACCGTGTTGTGGACGTAGCAGCCCAGCAGAGAGGAGTAGATCCGAGTGTTGCCCCATGGGTCAGACTCCATACTGTACCCACAGCGAGCAGCCAGAGCGGGGGTGAGCAGCACGCGCCTACTGCCATCTACAGGACACACACATCTTTAGACTGGACCCTCATTACCACAGCAAGAACTATTCTCCCAGGGGTCCACATAAAACACATGAACATTTAAATGTAATCATTTCACAGACATTGTAAAACAATTTTTTTACTAACAAACATTACTGCCACATATGAATGTGATATTTAAATGGTAAAGGAGTGAACAATTTCTTTTAGTAGTTTGTTTTAATAGACCCTCCTTTAAATCTATGGATTTGTTTAAAACATTTGTTTTAGGTAAAGGCAGGGCTTATGGCATATAGCATCAGAGCTGGTGTTTAGTGGTAATTAACAAAAATACATTTGGCCTAAAGACTAAACTTTGACCCAGAGGGTACTAATGTACTTTAAAAAAAAAAAAAAAAAAAAAAAAAAGGTA
>KN470308.1:15218-41516 GCA_000787095.1 Periophthalmodon schlosseri | reverse complement strand
TAAATATTGCCTCATTCCTAGCACTGTCTGTTCTCTCTCCATACAAATTGTAGCCTTCACCTCTGGCCTTCCCCTGATCCTCTTGGCTCTATTGTGGTGGAGTCTATTTTTACTCCAGGAGCTGTGTCCCTGCTCTGCGCCGGGACGTCAGCCTGAGGACTATTTCTGGGTCTATCCAGTGTTTACCAACAGCTAAAGACAAACCTGACTTTGGCCTCAAGTTAAACAGTGCTATTTGCAAAACTTGTTACTACGTGGGATTGTATTTGCATTTATGCTTACTAAAGTACACAAACATAAGATTTTAACTATGATAATTCAGGGTTATTGAAACATCTGATCCCTGCAAATGTGTGTATTTGGAGTCTATTACTTTATATTGAAATTATACACTGTAAAATGTATGAAATCTGATTTCTATTGCAAGGTTAGTCAAGTTGTGATTCATCAGCATCATATTGTGATTAATTATTTGCCAATTAATCAATTCGGATATTTCGGACAAAATACACTTGCAACCGCAACCTTATAGAATTCCAAAAGATTTCCCCAGCAGCACAGGTTCAATGTTGTTTTTACAGAGACAATAAAGTCAACCTTCATAATGATAATTGGGATGTTTTTGTATGTGAAAGAATGATATAATTGGATAATAAAAGTAGGGCTGAGTGATATGGTGATAAGCATTTAATTGTGATCAGCGTCCAATGACGATATGCTATTTTGGTGAAATTGTCCTATTGTGATACAATTATTATTTATTATACACTTTTCCCCATGACTTATTGTTCAGCCTCTGTCATGCTCTGAGTGATTGACAGGCAGATTTAACCAATCACAGTCAAGAGTGAACTCTCAGAAGCAGCAGACAGCTTTAGTTACCTCCAAAAGACATTAAGAGTACATGAATCTAGATCACAATCTAGGCGCTTAAAAATCATAATTGCTAGGTTTCAGGTGACCGGTATAATCTATTAATCTTAATTTTGTCTTTATTTTCACAGAGAAAGGGGACTTCATTGCTCTGGACCTGGGTGGGTCTAACTTCAGGATCCTCAGAGTGAAAGTGACACAGGACAAGAAGCAGCCGGTTCAGATGGAGAGCCAGGTGTACGATACTCCAGATGACATCATCCATGGCAGCGGCACACAGGTCCTACAGTAACAACAGTGCTGTCTATAACACACTGAAACCAATATGCTTTATTTACTTATTTATTTGAAGAGGACAGTGCATGCAGTAACTACTGTCTATGACTAGGCCTGTTACGATAATTATCAACTTATCGTTCAATATATGACAAATTTTTGGGGGGTCAGTATTTAAGGTGGGTATTTTTTCTTTGTTCTAGTGGGAGAAAAGCATGCAATATTCGATATAGGGTTGTCAAAAGTATCGAAAACCAGATCAATACTAAAACTAGAATCAAAACTAGATACTCATTTGAGCAGGTATCAATACTGAAAAAAGTCACATTCACGGGACAGAAATGAACCTTTCCTGAATAGCTTTAGAATGATCTTGAGCTGTATCAGAACAAGTATAAGACAAATAGTCTAGTACACGCCCATGGACCAATATGGAGCCTACCTGGACGACTGAGGCATTGCACAGATATAAGGCCACACAAAAGTACATTCCACAGGGAAGTACTATTACTTTATGCTGAAAATCATGTTCTATTGGCTTAATAAAGAATTTTTTAAAGTTTTTTATTATCATTGTGGAATCGGAATCAGTATTGCGTATCGAGTCTATTCCTTTGTATCAAAATCGAGTTTGAAATTTAAGTATTGTGACATTTGTGATATTTTAAGATATATTTTTCCACAATAAGGTCAGTTAAATTAAAACAAAATATGTGCATGCCTTCATTTACTAGCTAAATTGTGTGAAAGGAAAAAGTAATCTAAATCAAGATGAACCAAAGTCTAATGTAACACCTAGTTAGAGAAAGTCATGAATACAATCTTCCTTTTTGTCTATTTTCCTTTCAAAAACTGTACATTTCTATAAAATGGGAAACCTTGTGTTGTTGCAATATATTTGTTTTCTTGCAATGTCAGTTATTGCATCAGCAAATTGTGATACTTATTTTTTGCAATATACTGTGCAGCCCTAAAGGGGAACTTTTATTTATTTTTTGTACTACGATAAGATTTAGGATTGGGTTAGTTGCATATTTAGTTTCAGTATTATCGTTTACAGTCTATATTGTCTTAAGCAATTTATCACACTTCAAAGTGTGTTACTGTGACTGGCCTATATGACTCACTGAAAGCAATGCATGGTCCAATAGATTTTTACTGCCAGTACCGATATCTGTCTAATTTTCTTGCAAATAAGTGATATTTGCCAAAATCAATGTCAAGATTTTGAAATGTAGCCTATAGCATGACTCTACAGCTCCATAGGCCTAACTTTACATATTTTAACAGTATATAGTGTAATTGAATAAAAGGTTTTGTTTATATAATTACCACCGAAATAACAGAGAAAGCTTTTTATTGGTTCTGAAGCCTAAAACATATCATATAGATATTGTATAGAAATATTGTAAAGATATACTGACCCATGTATCGGATTGTGAAAAAAAAATTACTGTGGCATAGTGTCCACCATTTTATTTTCATCTTCTGGCTTATTCCTTTATTAAAGTTGGGCCAAACAAGAGCCTATACAGCAGTTTATAATCAAATGATGTAATTTAACAAATACGCCTGCTCTACTACTATATAATTGTCTAGTCCCTCTTGTTCAAGTACAATACACACAGTACATGTAATTGGTGAAGTAAAGAAAATGTCATGTATAAATTATTGCAACCATCAATTATAACCTTATTATTGTGGCTAAGTGCTGCACTAATAGCCTTCTGCAGCTGTCATATAACTGTAAAATTACCCAGAACTAAACCAGACCAGTGACTTTTAATGGGGAAAGACCTCCTCCATAAGAAACAGCTGGAGACCGAGCAGTAACTTAATACCGCAACAACAAGTTTGACCAATCAGTAGCGGGCCGACAAAATAAGGAAAAAAACCCATAATGGGACAGCTGCTGAACAGAAACTAGATACATCAACAGGTTTTTGACAATAGACTGCAAGTAGAGATGGAGCTGGAAGATGGACTAGACAAATGTGATTATCTATGAATAAAATTGGTTTCTGAGAAAACTGGAGTTAGTTTATATTCTATTACATTATAGACTGATTATTTTGGCTTTAGATTTTAATGCAATGTGTAATGGTGTAACAAAATACAAAATAGAAATCAGATTAATCAAACATCATGCTTTTAGCAATTGACAAACTTAACAAATTAACTATACTAATTCATTATTAATGCTTTACTAGTAAAAGATCACCTAGTAACATTTAAGAAGTTACAATTATTTTGTGTTAACGTGTTATTGAATCTTTTTATTAATGTCAAAATAGAGTTTAAAATTTTAGTATTGTGACAACATTAACTAAACTACTTGTTTAGTTGACTTAGGGTGTATTACGTAACTTTTCATGAGAGTCCGCCACCATGTCTCCATGGTAGCTTTCCCAATATGGCATTAAACTGATTTACCTTGCGTTCATTCAATTATATGAGTTTTTATTCGTACTAAACTACATCACCTGCTTGTCTCCATTGAAATAGATAAGTTTAATACCATACTGTGGGACATTTCAGACACAGCAATAGCATCTCCATGGAAACAAGCAGGAGGTGAACTCTTTACCAGTGAACATGTTACACATGCACCTTTAAGTGATGATGAGAGAGTTAAGAGTAACATATGTACTTCTAATATAATGATTCTAATGTATTAAGTAGTTGTTTGTTTTCTTCTTATTTCTCTCTCTTTATTGTCCATAAAGCCTATATTCTACGATGATATTTAATACTATGTTGTATGATTGTTATTTAACACTTGACACTTGCTTTGCGCCTGCAGCTGTTCGACCATGTGGCCGACTGTCTGGGCGACTTTATGGAGAAACAGAAAATCAAAGACAAGAAGCTCCCAGTGGGTTTCACCTTCTCCTTCCCCTGCGCCCAAACCAAACTGGACGAGGTAAACACCAAATATTGTTTCACAGACAAGAAATATGCCATCAGATAACAAATGATGTGCAACTAATCACATTTATAACTGTGATTTCAATACGCTTGTCACGATAATTACTATATCGACTTATCGTTCAATATATGAAAGCTGGAAGAATATTTTTCTTTTCTATTTCTTTGCACTGCTAGGAAATTTTTGGTTATTTTTTTTGGCTATATGATAAGATTTAAGCTGTAAAAGGTTGAATTAATAACGTCTATGACTCATTCCAGATGCAAACTAAGTACTAAAGTGTTTAATTCTGCTGTTTATTTATTGCAGCTCATGATTTTTGAACAATATTGTACATTGAGAATAGTTTTTTAGGGTTTAAATCAGATCTTGGGTTATTGTGTTACTGGCATAAATTAGCTTCGGTATTATCGTTTATAGTCTATAATTACTTCAGCAATATATCAAACTTCAAAACTTGCTATCGTGACAGACCTAGATTTCAATTATTTCTCTATTCAATAACAAAAATGTTGTAAACAAAAATACAGTTAATGAATTTAATCAAATTATATGTGCTCATTCTACCTTGCAAGGACTGGATTAAACATTACTAATAAAAATATATTTGGTCTATACTAAGAAGCAACAAATGTATTTTTAAAATTGTAAATATTTATCAACCAAAATCTTTCTCAACAATTATACAAAAACTAAAATGTAGGATTATCACACTGAAGTTTAAGCAAAGGTGCAGTACTCAGTTACATTTACTATTTACATTTACTTCTACTCCAGTTTAACCGTATGACTGCTAAAGTTGGAGAATATGCCCTCAATAACTACCAGTTGGTTAGTTACTTTTAATATGTAGTTTCTCTACTGTTTGCTTTTCTCTACACATTTTGTACCTTTAGCTGTACAGTAATTTCCCATAATGTAATTCAAAGAACTTAGCTGACCAGAGACTAGACTTTGAAATGTGCTTTCAACCATCTCCGTGGACAGAATACTAAAAATATAGGCTTTAATCGGGCCAACGTTGTGTCACTGTAACTAAAAGCAGTGCTAGTAAAGTGTACTGTTTGCAGGCAGTTTTATTGACATGGACAAAGAAGTTTAAGTCCAGTGGTGTTGAAGGAATGGACGTGGTAAAGCTGCTAAATAAAGCCATCAAGAAGAGAGGGGTGAGTGGTGTTCATTTACATAACATTTGCTTATTGCAATGATTATTTCTAAAAAGAATAATATATGTCACAGCAACTTAGTTTATTTTGCATGCATTAACATATTTAAATTGTAAAAAAAAAATGTAATTTGAAATTCAGAATTTTACTGAATTTTACTTTTTTTTAATTTATCATAAAAAGTAACATAGCAAACTATTGGGTGTTGTCATAAGAACTGTAATAAGAACTGTAATAGTAATGTTCCTATAGTAATTTAGAGATGAATAAATTATAAAGCTTACAAGTAAAAATCCTGAATAGACATTATGTTAATACTATGGTTAAAGGTATACTACGCAACTTTTCCAGTGAGGTCTGCCACCCACTTGTCTGGAAATGCTAATGCTTTGCTTGGAATGTTCCACAGTATGGCATTAAACTTCTTCATGGAGACAGACAGGTGACGCCAACAGGGCAATAAAAACATCTGAACGTCAAAATTATATCTTATCGGTTATCTTTGATGCCATACTGTGGAACATTCCAGGAAAAGCAATACCGTCTTCATAGAGACAAGCCACATAGAGAAAGTCACATAGTACCTTTAAAGGATAATCACATTTTTACAACAACTCATAGGTTATATTTCTAAGATAAAATGTATTAATAATAATAAAAAACAACTACATTTAATGTCCCCATGCTCATAGTTCATATATTCCATGTGTTTTAGGATTACCAGGCTGACATCATGGCTGTGGTGAATGATACAACAGGCACCATGATGACCTGTGGGTTTGACGACCAGCGCTGTGAAGTGGGAATTATTATAGGTAACAACACAACTGTTTATTATAATAACATTAAACCACAACAAGTACTAGGTGAGGGCAGATTATCTGGGCAGGTCGAGTCGGGTTTTTCATTGGGTTAAGACAGAAGTATTGTCCAGATACTCAGCAACCAATTCTAATAATGGCAAAACAACCTGTCTCCAACCTGTCTCCTCGAGAGAAAGTGTTGTCCAAAAGCAGCATTTTAATAGACCCAATAAATATTAATATAAGCATATAGTAGCTACACTGCACTTTTATCCCAGCACAATGACTACAGTCCAACAGATGATGGCGCCAAAATCCAGAGTTACAGCACTCATAAGGAATACAAACACACAGGCATGGTTGTGTTTTTTTCTGACCTTTGCAATTAAATATTTTATTTCCAGTGGATTGGAAATTATGTTGCATCAATGATAGCAGTCTTTGCAACTTGCTAATTGCATTTATTTAAATTTCAGATTCGATTTTATTGTGATAATCTAAGCCCTGGTGGAAAGGACTTGTAGCCAAAAGATATTGTTCAACATTGGGATTTTTTTTTTTTTTAAAACAGTGAATCATGGATTTCAGCTTCCTGTTAAGCAACATTTTGAGGGCTTTTCTTAATTTAAATGATTGAATGATTTTGTCTAAAACTGCTATGGCAACAGTACTAATTTTTCATCATTCTAAAACCCATGGATAGTCTTCTGCCACCCATCTGAAATGATCACATCAAATTCAAAATTGACATTTAGTCTTGAACACAAACCTACTGTTCTGTTTTATTTCAGGTACCGGTACAAACGCGTGTTACATGGAGGAGCTGAGGCACATAGATCTGGTGGAGGGGGACGAGGGCCGCATGTGCATTAACACAGAGTGGGGAGCGTTTGGGGACAACGGCTCCTTAGAAGATATCCGCACAGAGTTTGACCGCGAGATTGACCGAGGCTCCGTGAACCCAGGAAAACAACTGTGAGTCAAGATTATAACAGGAAGAATGTTAGTAGGCCATCTAAAAGTGGCTTTCAGTGAACGTGTTAAATGCTAGTAGTCTAAACTCAAACTAAGGATGTGATCACACTTCACACTTGTCCTTATGTAAAATTTAGTCCCCAGTTGAGTTCTAGTTTGCTCCCAATTTTGATGTGGTAATTGTGCAATTGTGAACGCTCCCCAAGTTAGATCACAGACAAAGTTGACAATTCTAATTTTATTAGTGAACCTAAAATCTTCAAACTCTGAATGGTTAGAACGGCACTTTTACCTCACAGCAAGGTCTGGAGTTCAAACACCGGGTCATGCTGGTAGGACTGGGCAATATGACAAAAAATTAAAACAACTTACTAATAATAAGCTTTTTTAAGTAAAGTCAATGTAATGGCCCAGCCAGTCAGATCCTAACACAGGGGTCGAGGGCCATATTTTATGCCATTAAAAAAAGTTAATAGTAATACTACTAATAATAATAATGCATTAGTTTTATATAGCACTTTTCCAGACCCACAAAGCCGATTTACAGTTTTGTGCATTATTCATTCATTCCATATTCTGTGGTGGTAAGCTACTTTTGTAGCCACAGCTGCCATGGGGTAAACTGATGGAAGCAAGGCTGCCAGTTTGTGCCATCAGGCCCTCCAACCACCACCAACACTCACACATCACATACTATTCAACAGTTTTTTTATACTGGCGCCTGTGGCACCTGGTATTCCCAGCGGTCTCCCATCCAAGTACTAACCAGGCTCAGCCCTGTTTAGTTTCTTAGATCCGACGAGATGTTGTCTGTGTAAGGTTTGAGAAGATGGCCAGTGGGATGTATATGGGGGAGCTGGTGCGTCTGATTCTGGTGAAAATGGCCAAAGAGGGACTCCTGTTTGAGGGACGCATCACTCCTGAGCTTCTGACCAAAGGCACCATCCAGACCAAGCACGTCTCCGCCATCGAGAAGTGAGTATATCTTTAAATAAATTCTTATGTGCCTAAATCAGAAAATAAGTTGCAATAATTTTAAAAGTTAAAGTAAGATCTATATTAGCAACAAGAAATAATTCACAAAAAATTGGAATGACTGAGAAGTAAAACTATTTGCAGATGTTATAAAACAATGTCTTAAGCCAATACATAAACCTCTGCAAAAACACTTAGACTCCCATTCTTTTTGCCAACCATATCATATATTTAACCAAAGTGGAATAACACTTCCTATTCACTGATCTGTATGCGCAATAAAAGATAAAGAAGCAGGTTGTGGTTCACTGTTCATGGGAATAGGTACGGCTGGGAAATATAACCAAAATAAATAAATAAAGTCACTTTTTTCTCATATTGATCAATTTTCAATTTGATTTTATTTTGTTTTATTAAAAACAAAGATGGCTTTGAATAGTAATTTTCTGAACAAAAACAAGACACTGCCAGAATCTGAACTCTCCCCAAAACCACTGACAAAGGATTGGCTGTAGACCTCTCAGTTAAAAAAGTTCCAAGTATATCATTGACATTTAGAGATAACAAAATATCAATCTTGAAATTGTATTAATTGTCCTGTCTTATGGTGAAGAGTTTCCCTTGTGGATCAATAAAGTTTGTCTATAATTATCATTAAATGAGTGATCCTCTATTTGTGTTTTAGGTCTAAGGAGGGCCTAAAGAAGTGCATGCAGATCTTGACCAGCTTGGGAGTTGAGCCTTCGGACGAGGACTGTCTGGCTGTACAGCACGTTTGCACCATTGTGTCCTTCAGGTCGGCAAACCTCATCTCAGCCACTCTGGGCGCCATCCTCCGCCGTCTCAAAGACAACAAGGGCGTGGCCCGACTCCGCACCACTGTTGGCATCGACGGCTCGCTCTACAAGATGCACCCACAGTATGTCCAAGACTAATTCATATTTATTACGATTTAACAATAGGTCAGGGAATGGTGACAAAATAAACTAGTCTTTGCTTAGGCTGACTGATAACATATCCAGTACACTTCAATTCCTAATGTATTTGGCTACTATCTCCTCCCATCTGGATTATTGCAATTCCCTTCTGTTTGGTCTATCACAAAAAACTCTCCATAAACTTCAACTGGTCCAAAACTCAGCTACCCACATCCTCACACACACCCCCTCCATCAACCACATCACACCCATCCTACAACAGCTCCACTGGCTCCCCATCACGCACCACATTCAATACAAAATCCTGCTCCTCACATTCAAAGCCCTCCACAACCTTGCACCTCCATATCTCTCTGAGCTCCTCCATACTGCCACACCCGCCCGCTCCCTCCACTCCTCCTCCGCCTCTCTCCAGCTCTCTGTTCCCTCTGCCCATTTTGTCACTATGGGGAGCAGAGCCTTCAGTCGCTGCTCCTTGGCTCCTCCCCAACACAGACTCATTCCACCACTTCAAATCCAAACTCAAGACGTACCTGTTTAAAGTGGCCTATTCATTCCACCACACCACCAGACCACAGGTGCACTGTCCTGCATTAACTGTATGCTTGTGACCTTGAGTGTCCAGAAAGGCGTCTAATAAATAAAATGTATTATTATTATTATTATTATTATTATTATTACTATTGTTGTGAATTCCTAATATTATTTTCCTCTGCACAGATACGCTCGTCGGCTGCATAAAACCGTCCGGCGCCTGGTCCCAGACTCAGATGTGCGGTTCCTTCTCTCGGAGAGTGGCAGTGGAAAAGGCGCTGCCATGGTGACCGCTGTGGCCTACCGCCTCACAGACCAGGCGCGGCAGATCCAGCAGACCCTGGCCGAGTTCAGGCTGAGTAAAGCACAGTTGCTGGAGGTGAAGAAGAGAATGAGGATCGAGATTGAGAGAGGACTGGGCAAAAACACACATAAAGAGGCTACTGTCAAAATGCTGCCCACGTTTGTCAGGAGTACACCAGATGGGACAGGTGAGGAGCGGTGACATTTAGGGTCAAGAACACAGTTTTGTCTAGGGCTGCATAATATAATAAGATATCAGCTTGCACAATATCTAGATCACTGCAATCTAGGGATGGAAGAGATATCAAAAATTTATAATAATGCAATTGTTGTCTTCAAAAATGTCAGATTTTAGTAATAATTGTATTTACTTCTAATTTGGCTTTGTGTGGGACCAGGTCTCTGTTAAGTTTTAATTTTGATGTTATTACACTACACTATTAAGATGAATTTATTAATCTAAACATACTGAAATAAGATTACAAAAAAATGTAAAACTCTTAATGTGTCACCTCTTAAACCTGGAAAAACATTGTGAATCTCAGTTATCTCTCCCTGGTCTTACAAAGGTAAAATGAAACAAATAAAAATAAAATCACAATAAAAATAATCATAATAAAATAAAGTGATGACTAGGTCAGTCAAGTTCACTGAGTGTTTTTTCATTTCCCAGACACAATAAAGCCTGTGTTGTAACTGCAGTTTATAGTTTTATTAGATGATAGGTTTCAAATGTCCCAGGTTCAGACAAGGTTGTATAGTCTAGTATAGTGACTATCCTCTTCAAAACAATCATAGAAACAATCATAGAAACTCACATCATAGAAATTCTAATTATGGTAATGTGATTGTACAAAATGTGCCAACATTTACTTTATTCTATTATTCTAAACGTAACAAAGAAAGAACACTTGTTGGATCAAGGATAATGCCCCTAGAAAAAAAATGCAATATAAGTAATAAGCTTTCACAAATAAAATAAAAAGTTAGTTAAGTTAAACTGTTTTTTTTTTTTGTTTTTCAGAAAATGGTGATTTTCTGGCTCTGGATCTAGGAGGCACAAACTTCAGAGTGCTTTTGGTTAAGATTCGTAGTGGAAAGCGGCGAACAGTTGAGATGCACAACAAAATCTACGCCATCCCCATTGAAGTCATGCAGGGCACAGGAGAGGAGGTGCACTCACATTTATCATTGCTTATTTAAACTGTCTACTAGGGATGAGCGATATCAGATGTTTGTGTTACCACCATGATTATTACCATGGTAACTGCTGAACATTCCACCATAGGCATACAAGTAGAACACCCCCAGCGTGATTTCACAGCAAAGTATCAATAAATCAACATTCCTCTAATATGTGAGCAGCTTTATGAAATCAAACTTTCCGAATGATAAAATAAAGTTAATGTGACAAAACAGACAGATAAAAAGCACTAGACATTTATGTTTACTATTTTTAGACTACAGATTAAACTCAAATGATTTAATTTTGCTTCTAAATTTGTCACAATTATAATTTTTTAGTTATTATATTATATATACACCTGAATAATCACGATTATCATTTAAACAAAAACATAATAATCCTAAATGTGATATTGTGTTTTCTGCAGCTGTTTGACCACATTGTGCACTGCATCTCGGACTTCCTGGATTACATGGGGATGAAGAGCGCTCGTCTTCCTCTGGGTTTCACCTTCTCTTTCCCCTGTTATCAGACCAGCCTGGATGCTGTATGTTGTTTCCTTCACAAAACGCACCTCTTAATCAGATTTTTGTAATTTCATATAACAAGAGTAATTAGTTATTGCTAGGCCTAGGTCACAATAACAATATAATGCTACAGAAAATATCTAGATAAATGATGGTACTACTTTATACCAATGACACAACAACCCTTAAGAAGGATAATCCCAGTAAATATTTTTCAAAGAGAACCATAGAATTCCCTGCTAGTACAAAGAAAAGGTACATGCGAGATTGAGCCTCAAAAAAGTATTGTTCTTTCTGTAATATATTGAATGGTAAGTGGATACAGTAACTATTGTGACAGGCCTAGTTATAGTCTTATTAGTCCACAAGTAATACTATGAATAAGCATTTATTTTATCACTACTGGTGCCACCAACTATTATCATGCATGATAAGGGTATATGACAACATTAGAACACCTTGCAATGGGAAACAACAGTACAAACATCTGTACAAGTAATGTTCATCAATAATGTACTGTGCAAGTACAGTGTATGGAAGTGCTTACTGCTAATCAATGCCAACAACTTGAATGCCTTATTATTATTACTATTATTGATGATGATGATGATGATGATGATGATGATGATGATGATGATGATGATGCAATGGATTTATATAGTGTCTTTCAAGACAAGTGCTTTACAGTGCTTTATTCTGTCACTCCACACTCAGTGGTGGTAATCTGTACTCAAATTACCTACTGTATCTATTGCAATATTAGCTATTCAGTCAAATGCCCCCAAACCGTGTGAATAGCGAGATGGGGCTTATCCTCACGATAAACAAATTTCAAATTATAAAATTTTAACTAAAATCTGAACTCTGCCTGTGTTGTGTTTAGGGAATTCTGGTGACATGGACCAAAGGCTTCAAAGCCACAGACTGTGAAGGTGAAGACGTGGTGGATCTGCTCAGAGAGGCCATCAAGAGGAAAGAGGTAATCACAATAATGTCTACTAGTGCGGTGCAAACCATTTTAAGTTAACTGTGAGTTTCTAGAGTACACCTCTATCTCGTCCAACATGTGGGTGGTATATGTTAATCCCCTGCATGAATCCTCTGGACCCCTTGATGATTGAGAAATATGACTCCACACAATAGAGATCTAAATATGTACAATTGTGCAAAAATACCCCAAACATCGTAACTTCTTGTCAAAACTTGTCAAAACCAAACAAAAGCCAAATGAAAGGAAGTACCAAACCACTCAGCCAATCAGCATCTCCTTATGCAGTATCCAAAGTTATGACTGAACTGGGGATATCAAATAATATCTATACGTCTATTTTCTAAATAGTTTTAACACTGAAGGCAAAATCATGATTCAAACCCAATGAACCCTCCCTCACTTTTTACTTTCCACTATTGTTTCTACTTTTCTAATACACTTTATTCTAACAGTTAATGCAACCCATTTTCAGGGACTAATGACATTTCAAAAATACTTCTATGAAAATTATAGTCATTATGCCTATATTTGAAATCTAGTTAGGACAAATGGTAATAAAAAGTGTCTCTCAAAAGTGGCTCTCAAGTGTTGACCGAGACTAAATATGTACTAAACCAGATTTCATATAAAAATATGATAATAAATATGGGGTCTTAAAACTGAGAGGCAACATTTATTGTCAATTAATGAAATTCTAATCAAAACCAGGCCAGATTTTACAAAACTTCAATGAACAACTTGCATCTTTTTTTAATAGAGATGTGGTTTGCATGTGGTTTGGATCAAAGTTTAGACTTTACAGGAAGAAACTGGTCTAAAGTAGAGAATTTAATTGAAAGCCATTTGTTTTTAATAAGAAAACACCCAAGTCAAATTGAAAACTGATTGATCCAGAAGAGTAAAAAACAACTGTCTTCTTTTTTTTCCATTTTGCTACCCCTAATGTGAATTCTAAGCTATGTCACAATATTGAATCCAGATTTCATGATTGTAGATGGAGAACCCTGTAAGTACAAATGGCTGTAAATCATTAATTCCAGGTAAACAAAGCCAGAAAAAGCTTGCGTTGACATTTGTACAAGAAAATGGCATGAGATAACACATATGAATGTTATTTTAAACATGTATATCTTTCTTATATAAATAAACAGAAGTTTCTTTAGTGACAAGTATTGCAATGTAAATGAACTGCATTGTGTTTGGTGTGGAGTTGAAATTGTGCCAAGTTTGATATTAATCTTACGTAGTGATCTGAGGCTGACAGGTTGCTTTAATCAGGTTTTGAAGTGCAACATTACTGACATGTTTTCAGTGATCATGCATCATCATGTCATTACTTTGTCCTGTTTGGAAACTACAGTACATGATGCCCTGCCAATTATTATGTTATTTTCTATCAACATCTCACCATCTAACCAACAATTACATTATGTTGCCCTGCCTCTTATTGTTTAACAGTATGACCAATGATAGCAAAGTTAACTTGTGCTGACACAAATAGAGAAGTTTTTATGGCTTACAAACGCCTTGAAAAAGATGCATTTTTACTGTGAGTGAGGTAACCTAAGACCTGTAACATGACTTGGTGGCATCACTTGCCAGTTTTAATGCAATACAGTGGAACATTCTAAGCAAAGCAACAACATCTCTTAGAGACAAGCAAGGGGCAGACCCTCCAGCAGAAAAGTTACATTAACCTAAATAAAATACTAATGCATTTCAGAATATGTTTGTAGGGTTAATTATACAATCTCCTCTTTGGTCTTTCTTTAGGCCTCCGGTTTCCTGGTAGCTCTAACCTCAGCTTTGTTCCACCCATATATGTCATATATGTCCCTTCATATCATCTTAATCTAGGAACCAAAACATCTAACATCACTTGCTTATTATGACCCATTATGAATAATGTGTCCTTTTGCTGTGTTTTTTTCAGGAGTTTGAGCTGGATGTAGTTGCCATAGTAAACGACACAGTGGGGACGATGATGACTTGTGCCTATGAAGAGCCCACATGTGAAGTTGGACTCATCGCAGGTGAATACAGTTGCTAAGTTTGGCATTGAACTAACTTTCCTATATTTAGGCTCGAGCTCCACAAGCTGGCAAAGAGCCTATTAGTATTGTAAAGCCATGCTTTGCACATCTGTGCAACCGCATACGCAGTGCAATATGATGCTAAAAACTGAGCTACAAAAGTTTCAAAAACTGCTCAACTCAAGTTGCCAGCCAGGTAGCCACAAGAGCAACCAACCACTCCATTGCCATGGGAGCCACCTTTTTTAAAACTGTGAACGCAGGCTACCTACTTCCTTTAAAAGTAAAATAAGCACCTCACAAGCTCTTCCTTGTATTGTTCAGGAACGGGCAGTAACGCGTGCTACATGGAGGAGATGAGGAACATTGAGATGGTGGAGGGGAACGAGGGGCGGATGTGTGTGAACATGGAGTGGGGAGCATTTGGGGATAACGGCTGTTTGGATGACATCCGGACCGTCTACGATCAGTCCGTGGACGAGAACTCACTCAACGAGGGCAAGCAGAGGTGGGAACCAGACATGTATTAAATAAAAATTGAATTTGGGACTTTGTTACTGCTCTCTCCCTTAGATTTCAGTAAAGTAAATCTAGTTCACAGTACCCTGATTTAGTTCTTAATTATGGCTTAACAATATTGGAATAATAATAAAGCATAATAAAATATGAACTGTTAAACTAATACAAATCAGAATAGGTTAGCAGAAGTCTTAACTACTTTTACAGGTTTTACACATAATATTAGCTAAATAATTGCCACAACATTATAGAAAACTGCAATGCATACAAAAAGGCAGACTTAAAGAGGTTATATTTGGCTTTTTCTGTGTATTAGTGGTGGGTGAAAACAGACATTTTCTGAGCACTCAGGCCCCAAATGCAGGACAATACAGGATTATTCATACGGGGTGGGCAATATATTGAAAAAAAAAAAATATAATATATATTGTAACTGTTCAACTGAAAATATGCAAAATTATAATATTGAGTATATAGTTGTGAAACATCTAGTGTAATCTCCCAAACAAGGGTATGAAGTGACAGTTCTGCACTTTTGTTAAACTTTCTGGAGCTTTCTACCATGATACAACGTTCCCTCATCAAAAACATGCCTGAAGAGGTTTTATATGTCATGCATGCATGCGTGTTTGAGTACTCTAGCAATCTCTCTCTTTTCGAACCACCCTTATGGTTAGCAGTACTATCCTCTCCAGTGCAGCCTACAAGCCTACGTCACCCATGTTCCTGCACGACAATTGTTGTTACAAAACAATAAACTACAACTTCACAAACATGATACGATGTGCAGTAGCTTCATTAGCGGACTGCACACCAATTTTAATGTTATAGCACTCTTAAGGGTGAGTACGTATTCTAGTGCCATGTTAAATAAAGCACAAATCATGCGTGTGTGATATAAAGCCTGTGTCTGGTGTGTGTTTCAGATATGAGAAGATGTGCAGTGGCATGTACCTGGGAGAAATAGTCAGGCAGATTCTGATCGATTTGACCAAACGAGGATTCCTATTCAGAGGACAGATTTCAGAGACACTCAAGACCAGGGGCATCTTCGAGACCAAGTTCCTGTCACAGATCGAGAGGTGAGACTTTAGATTAAAATGCACAAAGCAATTCTTTTCAGACACGTTATATTTATAGTAGCTACACAGCAAGAAAAATACCAAACTTTATAGTTGATAAATTCCTGTTAAAAAGGAATAATTAGATTTCTTTAGTAGAAGTACAAGTGTGCATAACAATTTCATTGTCAATATAGCTGCATAAATATAAATTACACTGGGTATCATGCTAACATTAAATTATTTTAACTTTATACACCAAGAGGCTAATTATATAAAACAAAATTTTCCTAACTTTACTTATTTACTTATTTATTAAAAAATGCTCTAAGACCATCCTGTAACCCTGAGTATTGATCTGTGTAAACCACATGTAAAAGCTGTATTTCTATGTATAAATATGGAAGGGTAGTAGGCAATTGAGATCAGCAACATAACGTATCATGTTAGTGCTAACAGCTACCATCTTTGTTGTAAGCACACCATATGTCTGTACAGCTGCATTAGCTAAAACGATACAAAAAGTATGTGTATACAGCATGTGTATAATATAGGGGGGAAAAAAATAAATCAGATTAAATCAGATTATTTTAAAGCCTGGGTCAAAATTTTGATGTATAACAGTTTTTGTACAGCTAATATTTAACTGTCACGTCACGACTCTCGAGAGGACAAGAGTTACTGAATGTATGAAGTGTACTGACAATTGTGGTAGCAGTTAACTACATTGGATTTCCTTCGGGATTAATAAAGTTCATGTATCTAAATATAGAAGGTTGGTGAGTAAAACTATATGTGATGTCATATAATCTAACCTCCACTCTCGCTCTCTCTCTTTCTCTCTATCTCTGCTCAGTGACCGTCTGGCCCTGCTCCAGGTGAGGGCAATCCTACAGCAGTTGGGTCTGGACAGTACGTGTGACGACAGTATCATCGTGAAGGAGGTGTGTGGCACCGTGTCCCGCCGCGCTGCTCAGATCTGTGGAGCTGGAATGGCCGCTGTGGTCGACAAGATCCGAGAAAACAGAGGCCTGGAGCACCTGGACGTGACTGTGGGAGTGGATGGGACGCTCTACAAATTGCACCCACAGTAAGACACAAATAATGTTACAGCTGTAGTCGACTAGAATAATAATTAATCAGCTAATAAAAATTTGGTTGATTAGGTCAATGGTTAGTGGTTACTGGTTAGTTAAAGGTAGAGTGTGTAGCCTGCAATCTTGCTGGATTAAAATAGGAAGTAAAATCACAACTGAACATGGGTTGCCAGCATTGACCTGAATATAGAGGATACACAAGTTTTTCTCATTCTCAGTATACAGGCTGTGTCTCATGTGAAAGCTCAGAACTTCCAGAATTGGTTAAAAATGAGGTACAGACACTTGAAAGAATCAGTTAGTAGCCTGCAATCTAGTTTAAAAAAGGAAGGAACAACTGAACCAGAATTCCAGGTGCAATGGTTTCAGATCTGAGCGAATCCTTTTTAGGTTTAAACCAACTGGATTTCCGCATTGGAACTGGCAAGCCAAAAGGGAAACTGTGAGGCTCATTCTGCTTTCTGATTGAATAATTGTCTTGAAAACTAAAACAACAACTTGGCCATCATGTCCAATGCTTTAGTAATTAAGAATAAATCAGCATTGCAACTGTTATCTGTAAGAGCAATATTTGATTTGAAGAGTCATGTTTATTCAATTTGAAATTAAAATGCTACATAAGGTACAGCCTTTAAGTTACTCACTCTTCTCTCTTACCCCTCCCTCCACCTCTCTCTCTCTCTCTTTCTCTCTCTACCTTACTTCTGTAGTTTCTCACGGATCTTCCAACAAACGGTGAAGGAGTTGGCCCCCAAATGTGACGTGACGTTCCTGCTTTCAGAGGACGGAAGCGGGAAGGGGGCGGCTCTGATCACTGCAGTCGGCTGTCGTCAGAGAGAGCTCGAGGCACAGCAGCACTGAGGACTTTAAATACACTACTAAAACTACTACTACTGTCCCAATGTCTCCCAATAGGACCCCCACCCACAAGTTTAAATCCTCACCACCCTCACCTATACCACCAAGGCTGCACAATATAACAAAACACCTGGCATATGCTATATTTATGTTGGAAATGGGTGATAAACATTCATACATTCATAAGTAAATTCAATTATATACTACTTGTGTCAGTATTGAATGAACTAAAAGAAAAAGCTGACAATGACAAAACTTTATCTGAACTGAGGACAGGTGTATTATGTAACTTTTCTGGTCGAGGGTTCTTGTCTCCAGGGAGACTGATATGGGTGTTTTCATGGCCATTGCCAATACAGATTGTTTAAATTTATTCCAAACTCACCCACAGCCCCTTTTTTACGAGAGCTGTGTCGTCACGTTGTGTGCAATTATCTCTTTGCATTACATTTTTCAAATAAAGCTTTACGTGTGCTCTTTAGGCAGCAGGTCAGCCAAAACAAAATATCGGCCTGTGCTGGAGATTTAAGGCTGATAGCCAATATCCAAAAAGCACAAATATTGGCCCGATGGAGATGTTACTGCTCTGCCTGGAATGTTCCACAGTATAGCAACTTATCTATTCTAGGCAAAGCAATCAAAACTTGATTATGACACACAGATGTCCGACCCATCACCCGAAAAGTAATGTAGTGTACCTTTAACTCAGGACTCTAACCTGAAAAGTAAACCAGGGCTAAAACCAGGTCTAAACAAGGCTAATAAAGTGCAAAACCAGATCTACTCCAGTCTCAATCAGGACTAAACCAGGCCTGAATCAGAACCACAATTATGACCTAAATTAAGCCTTAAATTGCAACACAGGTTAACTAACATAATGATTAGTTTCACAGCTGAAATGATTGCCAGATTCAAATGATAACATTGATAAGATATATTAAATGATTGATAGAGTTATAATATGCAGCCTGTATTTCCAGTGTGTTTTCACCTTCATCTGCTGCTGCTGTATTTCTTCCACGCGCACATGATCCATCGCGGCCGTGACTCCGTGCCCTGCCCAGAGAGACATGCTGCTTTATACAAGATTATTTAGTACAGTGATGAGCAAAAGTGTACGCCCTCTAGTGGATTTATTATATATTCTGCAAATTTGTTGTGTTGATGCAAAAGAGGAAAAACAGTAGTAAAAATATGTTAAATTCCAGAATCAGAAAAATACTACTACTAATAGGTGCACTATGCAACTTTTCTGGTGGGGAGCCCTTTACCTACTTGCCTCCATGGAGATGTTATTGTGTAGTCTGGAATGTTCCACAGTACAGCATTGAACTCATCTATTTTGCATGTATTGCAGTTGTTTTCATGGCTAAACAAATACCTTGAAAAAACATGCATGCGTAGGGACACCTCTCCTCAGATCTGACCCGTAACTTGGCCTCATGGTACATCTTCTTTGTGTCTGTGAAAATAGATAAGTTCAATGTTAAAGCAATAACATCTCCATGGAGATAAGCAAATGGCAGACCCTCCACCCAAAAAAGTTACATAGTGCACCTTTAAATAAATATTGATATTATGTATGCAATTTAGTTCTTGTGACATTTTACAGTGCATACTTTATAAACCCAATAATATAGAGACTAACTTTGTAGACCTATCCTTCAATTCTGCAATGGTTAAACCTGTCAAGAGCAGTGGACCAGATACGAGCTAGGATCTTGGTCAGGAGTCCCTTGCTGGAGAATGTGGAGAATGTGTCTATTGATGTGCATAATATTTTAGGTTTATGAGGATAGCTAAAATGCCCTCCTAGACACGGGGAGAACATACAAACTCCACAACAAGGTCAGAGAACTGAATCTAGGAACTTGTTGCTAACTACTCAGCAAAAGTATTTCATGATTGCAAAAGTATGACAAATATACCACAAAATAAGATAATCAGATGGGGCAATACTTTTCTCACCACTGTAACTAAAGTCACTATTTATTTATCGCACCTTTATGATCTTGTTTGTTTGTACATTTCCTTCACTGGGCTTGTTGATAATCACACGACTACTAGGTGTGCAATATATGTGTGTACTGCTAATTTTATTTTTATATGAAGCCAGATAAATATACTGTAAATGTATTTATACAGTACAGCTGAGGCCTGAGTTGTGGTTTTCAAATGGTGGGAAACAATTGCATTTCTATTTATTTATAAGATAAGATAAGACAACCTTTATTTATTTATTATAGGTGAGGCAATGTTAATGCTATTTCACAACAAATACTACTACTACTATAATACATGTATAAAGATATGTCTCACCATTTCAGGAAATTAAAACAATTTAAATTAACTTTTAGTACAGGTCTTGACCCACCATTTGGAAACCACTTACGACTCAAGAGCTTATAAAGTAGAAAATACCTGCACTTTTTATATATATATATATGGGAAATTTAGGCCAAGCAGCATTGTAATGTATTCTTCTAGGTAGTTCAAAAAGGTCTCAAACTCACAAAAAGGCTTGAAAATTCGAGTCACGGCTGATAAAATTCATTGTTCACGCGATTCACTAAAGCTACTGACGCCTCTTTGTGTAACTGTCACTGCAACTTCCACTTCTGAATACATGGACAAAGGAGGGTAGAGGAAGGAAAAAACTGTTGTGTTTTTTTTTGTTTTTGTTTTTGTTTTTTTTACCTCAAAATAATATTACTCAAGTAGAAGTAAAAGTAGTTCAAATGTGAAAAAGCTACTACAAACTACTATTTATTAGTACTGAGTAATAGTTTGACAAATCATTCAATTGGCAAGCTCGGTGCTTTCAATTTGCATGTGCAGTCTGAATGTAGTTTTATAAAGTAGAGGCCAGCCTGTCCAAATCATTATTAATTCAAGAAGTCTGTGTAATCCCTCAGTCGTCCAGGTCTGATCCATAGTAAAAGCCGGAGTTAAATCTATCAATTTGTCCAGTTGATAGATTTAACTTCGGCTTTTACTATGAATTCAAGAAATTAACTTTAATAATATACTACAAAAATTAATGAAGGTGTATGCATTTAGAAACTTTTTTTTTGTTTGTTTACGGTGCACAGCATTTGAACAACATATGTGAAATTTAGATGTGGGTAGAATAGTTGAAAAGTAGTACTGAGTATTGTTACTTCAAATATATTATAACATTACTCAGAGAAAATTAAAAAAAATATTTTAAGTAACAAATATTACAAATTTACATAGATTATTAGACAGACAAGTAAATGTAAATAATTACTAGTACTCAAAAAAACTCATCAGCAGTATTGTTTTGAAAGGGAATTGTACTCAAGTAGAAGTATTGTGTCTACTGTTAAAAGTTCACATTATTTTGAAACAATTCACTCAAATAATTGTAACTCATCCCTATCCTCCTCTGTTCATAGTGCACTCCATACTGCTTCACCCATTTACAGAGGTAGAACAAAAAGGCCCTATAGTGAAGGTATTTTAGTATATTATTAACCTGTTGCTAATTGTGAATTTTTGATGTTGTGATGACGTCCACTACTTCTACTCATTGTAAACGTGCAAAAGAATAAATGGAGCCCCCTTGTGTTGAGCGGAAATTTGAGAGCTTTTGTTGTGTTTTTGTGGCTGGGTGTCAGTGCGTCTTTCTGTAACAAAACCTGTAGCTTTTAAATGTCCAGAGCTCTGTGGAGAATGCATGCCTTACATTAAGACGAAGAGGAGAGATGGGTCGTCAGATTTCCTTTTTTATTATTCTAGATTTGTGACAAACAAAAAGTGTACTCATTAAATTATTTTGTTGTGGAGAAAAAATGTGTCTTTTTCTTGAAAGGAGGAATTTGGATTTTGGATCTTGTTGTTGACAAAAATGTGTAATGGTCTACAATTAATTGTTTCAAAATAATGGGGAAAAATTAGATGAAACATTTGACAATATACGTGCATTGCATTTTAAAATACAGAACAGTCATACTAATGTTGCATTACCTTTGATTGAATTGGTCGGTATAGTGCATATTAATGAGACATGCATTGGAATAAAAGGGTGCCATGTTTAGAGGTGAGCAAATTATTGAAATATAGATAACATTATCAATGCTACTTTGAAGATATGCAGAATTTGAATATCAATATGGTTAATAATTACAAATGTTGCAAAACTGACAACTTATGTTGTAACTTTCAAATAAGGGTAGAAAAGTATATTTCTTTTGTTAGTAGTTGTACAGTTATTTAATTTGTCTGATACTTAAACCTCAAGTAATTAATACATTTAAAGACACATTTTAGCACTTTTTTGGACTGACATAATCGTCTGTATATTTTTATTGTAATACTCCAAAAATATTGACATATTTTTGTCCCCTAGCCATAGTCAAATTACCATCATTCGTATCCAGAAACACACACATGAATCCACACAGTAGTCACTGTAGTCAATGTGGGTGAGGTGTTTTGCCCAAGGACACAACAACAGAATGTATCACCCCAGAGCCTCTGTAAACTAACCCTTAAATCAGGTGATATTGCACACTACTTTGAAACTGGGCTTCTTTATTCTCGTATCAAATTACAATTATGTAGTGTGTGGACTAATATTGTTTCTTACCATCCCTGAGCTCAGTATAGCTTTACACTTGCAATAAATAAACCGTATGTAAATAGTCTGTATGGTCTTAGTAGTATATTATTGGCAGTTTTTTTTCATGCCAGGCACTTCAAAAAAGGGATGAACAGCAAAGGTATTCAAACCTGTCATACCAGACACTTTGGCATCAGCATACAACTGTGTATTTTACTTCCTCATTATTAACTAACCCTAAAAAAAGAACAATTAAACAATAATTATGGGATTAGTTACTCCTAATTACAAAATATTTTTTCCATAATTACGATTTTTTTATGAGATAATATAACTTTATCAATCAGGTAACTTGCTGCTCAAACATACAGTCACCAGCCACATTTCCTGTTTGGAGCGCGCTTCTGTGCCTGCATACTCAGATCTACTCAAGATGTCCCATGCCACTGATTAGTTCCTGGGTTTCCTAAGGGCATGTGTGCCTTCACCTGCATGGAGATGCTTGCTCAGGCATGGTATCTGTTGGCTAGGCCATTGCACCAAAAAGGACCTGTAGCTTTGTCCAGACTCCAGCGATTGATCAGTTAGCCGTGTCCCTTCTTCTCTAACATCCCGAGGCTATGTGGGCGCCGTGACTGGTTTGTTCCTTGGCAGCGCCCTGCTCTCCGCAGAACAGGGAGCTGACCAAAAGTGGAACCACTTGAGCTGACCAAAATACGCACGCATGTGTCCCAAGTCTATAACTCGTTTTGGATCTCCATGTGGGTGAAACCTCGGACCCTGGCTCTCTTCCTGTCACAGAACCAAGTGCCCCCACGCACGTGGAAGAAAGATCTAATCAGATGGCTTTGGCGTTTCATTTCACTACCATAGTGCCAAATTAGGCTTTGTGTGTGTGTGTGTTTTGTGTGTTAGGACTGGCAAGATTGGGGCCGAGGTGAGGAAGAGAAGGGACATAACTTTGTGGACGAACAATCTCTGAACACAGCTACTGGTCCTTTTCAGTGCACTGGCCTCAGGGTCATAGCCTATGGGACAGGCCATTTTGTTGGACTGTGCAATAATTGCTGGGAAAATTGCTGCTTTCTCATTGGAGTAGAGCAAAATACGCACACGTGTAGGCTATGTGTCCCAAACCTACCTCATTTTGAATCCCCATGTGGGTGAAGGCTCATATGCTCTTTGAAGGCACGAGGAAAGAAACCATGAAAGAATCAGTGGCTATAAAGTGCAAATCTGGATCTACACAGAACAATTTTGGGACCAGCTTTTTCTTGAAGCCCAAAATATAAAGCAGAATTATGGGACGTCTTGGATTGACTAGAGTGGCCAGGCACACAGGCATGCTCCAACTGTGCTAAACGCAGCAATGCTATATCAACACAGATGCGCGCACGGACGACCCTTTATTATGTTATGATCAGTGCCACCAACCATTGGGTAAAGTGCACACCGACATGCCACAACGGCCCAAAGCCTGTAACGGTGTTTGTTTGTCTATGGTTACGCACAGACAGATGTGTTCTGATCTTCAGGCGCAATGGCGCCACACCTCAAAGGTAGGCCCGGAACTAGGTAGACCTATGCCTATTAGTCGGAGGAGTACTGTCATGTAGCCTATCCTGTCATTAAACATAAGCAACATGATAAGCGCTTAATGGCTCTTCCCCTGCGCATTGCTACACATTATATAGATTGTGTGCTCAGACCTGCAGTGACTTGCCACTATTCAGCACATTGGATGTGAACTAAACATGTTGGATTAAACAGTGGAGTTAGTGTGTAGCGGCGAGGGCAACAGGAGACAAGAGGCTGCCAAAGACTGTCTCTGTCCACCATCGTTATTCAAGGCAAGTGCAGTTTTGGAGCTAAATTTATTAGCTGTTTTACACTTATGAGTGACATCATGCATCTGACAGGGCTCATACAGTAACTGTGCCATGCTTTGGCCCACATCTGTCCCAAAATCTGAAATGTGCCGTGGGCACGATTCGAATGGGCTAGTCTGAGCACACCCTACAGCGTCTTTGCGGAGATCGACAAAGTTATATTATCTCGTAAATTACAAAAAGGAAAGTCGTAATTATGGGAAAAATGATATCATAATTACAACAAACTTAACCCATAATTATGAGAAACTATCTTGTAATTGCGAGATAAATATTTATTTATATATTATATTTATTTTTTCATTAATTCAATACTCTTCTGTAGAAAATCTGTTTATAATAAAAGGTATAAGGTTCTTGTATTACTAAGATTGTGTGCTGGGCACCTGAAACAGTTAGTTTTGGGGAATAATATCGGCAATTGTTGCATCTTATTGGTCTTAAATATAGTTTGTTTAAGAAATAATAATAATAAATTGGCCTGTTTATTTTGATAAATTATTGACTATTATTGCCTTTATTAATTGAGAAACTAGAGGGACAAAAAGGCAAATATATGTTATGTTTTAGTATAGCAAGAGTTAATGTCAATTACATACTAAATTGTGTGATTTTAAAAATACAGCTTGAGTCTGTTAACATTTATGCAAGTAAAATTTGCATATTCTCTGATGTGTAGTAATTTTTGAAAAGTTGTATGGTTTAAGCGAGATAGGTAAAAATCTGTTCTTTTTGATAAATGTCTGTTTCTTTTAATAGAAGAATTCAAACCCAAATCCCAGACCTTCAAAAATAATTACCTTAGACAACCTCATTCTTCAACAGACGAACACATTCTTGTCTTAAATCTGTGGAAATAATAAAGCATTGATCAACGGTCTCACAAACCAGGGTCATGTTCCGTTATTATCAAAATATTTTACAGTACAGAGAGATGAATGAATGTATCTTGTTTAAAATCAATTAAATGGTGAAAATTGTGTGAATCCAGGCTTTGACTTGTGTTCAAAAAGAAGTAGCAGTGTTCAGATTTTTACCAATTACCACTCTACTGACATACATTATGGTTAGTTCAGTGACTGAAGTTGTTGTTTTTATACCAAATGTTCCTTTAGGATATTTCTTCCTCATTAAGAACCATTTTCAGTTTTGTGTCATATTACCGTGAAAGAATAACATTACTAAAAGTGAATTAGTTCATCCCACATTTAAAATAGATTACATCTGGGACCGAACATTATAAACAGGATGTATGGGATGTATAGAGCCACAAAAATCTGGTGTCTGTCTCCAGAGGATAGCTAACATATACAGCAGTTTAAAAACATTATGTATAGGAGGAGGGTCAAAGATATTCCTCAAAACTATATATTGGGTAAATTGATACATAAAAAGACAATAATATCTCAATAACATAAACATTAAATTGCAGTCAGTGATGAGATGACTATAGATTTCATTATATAATTGTTATTTTAGAATAATAAAAATTATTCTAATGTGTACCCTAATATAACCCTATTCCAGCAATCAAAGTATGTAATGAATTGATTGAAATTGCAAATACTTTCACTACAGGCCTAATGGTTGAACTCAAATTTGACATTGTGGCTTAACTAACAATGAATCACGCTGTTGCTATTGTTTATTTATATTTTTGTTACATTATTGAAGTATATCATAAGTTATTAGTCCTTCCCTGATTACTCATGCATGTCATAGTACTTCAAGTTAAGATGGCTATTTCCTATTTTAATTTAATGCAAATAAAGCTCAACAA
>KN470308.1:471-12408 GCA_000787095.1 Periophthalmodon schlosseri | reverse complement strand
GACTCCCCCCCTCCTCCGCCCACGCCACACGCTGCTATGGCCCCTGGCACGGAGACGGTACACTACATCCACCTGCACAACTCCAGCCAGTCTGTTTTGGAAGCTCTGCGCACCCAGAGAAGAGAAGGCCTATTCTGCGACGTCACTGTACGCATCCACGACTCTTCTCTCCGAGCCCACGCCTGTGTCCTAGCCGCTGGGAGTCCGTTTTTCCAAGATAAACTGCTCCTGGGTCACTCTGAAATCTCCGTCCCGCCACTAGTGCCCGCCGAAACGGTCAAACAGCTCGTGGATTTTATGTACAGCGGTTCCCTGGTCGTGCTCCAATCTCAGGCTCTGTGCATCCTCACCGCAGCCAGCATCTTACAAATCAAAACGGTGATTGACGAGTGCACGCAGATCATTTCACAGAGGAAAGCCGCAGCGGGGGCAGCAGCAGCAGCGGCCGCAGCAGCAGCTAGTGGGGGCGCTATGCTCGGGGGTATCCTGCCCAAACAAGAAGACCGTGGAGGGGGTAAAGGCCGCGACAGCAGTGGGAGTTGTTCTGGAAATCCGGGCGGGTATCCAAACTTCTCCAACTTCATGGCCGATTGCGCGAGTAACATGTCGGGGATGGGGAACGGCGTAAATGTTGCGGAGAGCGGAGGGATGGAGCAGCAGAACGCCGTGAGCCTGATGGGGCTCGGAGACATGGGGCCCACAGGCATGTGCGGAGGAGACGGACTCGGGTCAGGACAGATGCTGATGAAGCAGAGCCCAACCTGCACTCAGGATGTCCGGTAGGTGCAAAATTGAATACCAGGGCTCAAGACTAACGAGATCCCATTGTCCCAGGGATGATCAGATCTTTTCACTGGGACGGTCTCGGGATATTATATTTTAGACTGTAAAATATAATCTATTCATTGTGCATAGCATTGTTTTAGGTAATGACTAATATAGAAGCTACTGACACGGTCACCTCTTTTTGTCCAATCAGGCACTTTGTTACAAAGAATCATAGGAAACCTACTGCTTGACACTATCCACAACACTTGATTCTCTGTCACGGTGCATTTTCAAGCATAAGAAAAAAGGAGATTAGAGATTGGAGAACTATAAGAAAGCAACTGCATGATACTATTCAAGACAGTTGTTGCTGTGTCATAGTGCAATATCACAGTGGCAGAAAGGACTACCTGGGTGGAACTAAAAGTTAAAACTAGGGCTGTTCATCGATTCATTTTTTAATTGCGATTAATCACACTTAATTTGACTTTTTAAGGTATATTTAGTTTTTTAGTTTAGTTTATTTATTTTTTTTAACAACATATTTTGCATTTCTCTCTTTTTCTCATTGCTTACTTTATTAATATATTTTATTTGTAGGTATAAATACTGTCTAGAATTGAGTTTTGGAAAAAACATATAGACCTATTTGTAATAATGTGAAGCAGAGACATTATGATATGTCTTTTTCATTATAGTCATCACATCAGGATCCATTCATTTAAACACTGCTGTGGCTTCAGGGCTCCAGAGTGCAACCAAGTGATTGTTTTAATTGACAACTAAACAAAAAAAGCCTTAATTCAGCTGCTCTCGTCTCACCTCTGCACAGACCACTAAAGCCAGTCAGAGCTGGGGCCGATGCGCTCAGGTCACACTCTGATGCACAGAGTTAAATGCACCGTGGAGCTCATAAGTTTGGCTTTTTCATCTATTTGTGAATGAGACACTGTATTTACAGTGTCTCAATTACAAACCTGCAGATCCTCCACACTGTGTGTCCTTGCGTGAGGTGAAAAAGAAAAATCTAGACCGCAAAAGACGTCAAAGATCAACTATTGAAACTGAAGAGGTCTCACTCTGCAATTATTATAGTGAACTGTAAAGATCCTTAAAAGCACAGACCTCTCACTCTGACTAGTTTTTGAAGCCAGTATTTATTTAATAAGTTTTTATGAATTAAACTTATAGGTTTCTAACTCATTCTGTTTTAATATAAACAAAATGTAAATTCTTAATGTTATTTGATCAAATAAATATCTTTAATTAGATATAACTAGTCATTATTGAAATATTATTTTTATAATAATATTTTTTTAAATTTTTTTTTCAAATAAGCATCAGGTTTTGGTGCACCCAAATC
Source organism: Periophthalmodon schlosseri (assembly GCA_000787095.1). NCBI lineage: Eukaryota > Metazoa > Chordata > Actinopteri > Gobiiformes > Gobiidae > Periophthalmodon > Periophthalmodon schlosseri. Next base: position 10,277 of record KN470308.1, on the reverse strand, counting down.
ATGTTCTGGTGCACCGAAATGAAAATCTTAGGGCCGCCGGTGCACCCAGCTTAAATCATTAGTCTGGAGCCCTGGGCTCTACTATCAAGTGTTCAGCAGTAATGAGCTCTGTTGCTGTCTGACTCTTTCACAATAAGGCTCTTTCTGAAGCAGGAATATACAGAGACTTTTATTGTGTAAGAGTCACTAAGGAAGCGTTAGTTACACTGGCAGAGCCTTGACATCTTAAACAGCGGAACTTATTGAAGTTATCGTACTTTTGGTAGGCTATTGTTTTGGTTATTTACAATGACATCACATGAGAGGACAGACCACACATTTTGCAAATGTACTCCGCAATTTTAACATTGCGTTACGACACGGGAAGGCTTGGACACTTAGTAACGCTTTTACAACAAGAACAGGACGGACGCAGTGCTCGGATCCTCCTCTCCTGCTCTGTGTGTGTGAAGTAAACACACACACTCCTCTCATCCTCCGCAGGTCCACACACATACACGTACAGAGCAGTGAAGGAGAATATTGCACACTCTGTTTTTTGTTTGAACCACGCACCCATCTCCTCAAATTCAGCTGAAGTTGAAGCATGCCAATGGTAAAAATTAACATGCGATTCATTTGCCTTAAAAGATTTGTTGCCGACTTACGTTTTGAAACCAGGTACAGGCCATTTAAAGGTGCACTATGTAACTTTTGGCGGCTTTTCATGGCTTGTCTCATGGAGATGTTACGGATTTTCCTGGTAGGTTTTACAGTATAGCAATGAACATAATTATTCACATGGAGATAAACAGAAAAAAAAACCCCACCAGACCAGAGGCCTATACTACGTAGCTGGATTAGAGGGTTAGCAAGGTAACTACGGGGTTAACACTGGTTTAGGGGGTACTACAAAGCTGCAACACTTTCTATAGAGGTAGATCTCTATGGTAACATGCCATTAACTCATAATCTGCTCCAGACCAGGTTGAGTTCCCAAATAAGATAAGAAAACAACTCTGTGACCAGCTGCTGCTGAATCCAGCTGCTGTGAGCCCAGCGAGCAGCCGGAGGGAGAGACATGAGGAAATGGATACAGCGCGTATTCTTTTAAATCAGTATGCACGGATATATAAAAAGTAATGATACTTAATGCATTCATTTTAGAAGGTTATGCCTGGATTGAATATACATTGTTAAATCATTCTGCATTACACTAAATACATGCTATTATATCTGTAAAGATTTAAAAACATGAGGCATGCTTCTTTATGCGCTGCTTGGCACAGACATAAGAGCCATTCATTCAGTCCATGGCTCTGTATGATGATGTCATAGTCTGTGTTTCATGACTTAAGCACATCTATATCAATGAATAATATTCAAATAGGCTATACTCTCCGTGGTGTAGCTTGTGTGGGTGTGATTGGCCACTAAGTGCCACCTTCACTTGAATGCAGCAACCGCATTTCCATTGGCTTGTTCTTTATTATTTATTTCCTCAAATATTTTTGTGATTTTGACTGACAGTTCCTTGTGTGTGAAGTTCCTTCTGATTGGTTGGTTGGTGCAAACCCCACCCCGTAATGTGTGAACACTCATATATACTGTAGCTTAGTCTATGCGGGTAAGAGAGAAACTTACCTAGGATAAGTTCAGTCAGCTTTGGAGTACAGGCCTCTGATCTGAGGCATTTATAGTAGGAATACATGTTTTCCAAAGTATTTTGACCAATAAAAATAGATCTTGCATTTATTCAGTTGCAGTCTAGTTTAATGCCACAGCACTATTATTGGCTATAACTATTATTATGTACAATGGAGCATATGAATGGGATAAACAGGTAAAGTCACTTCATTGTATTATACAGGTGATGTTTCACATTCTGCTAAAGTATTGCACATGATTACTACAGGAGAATGACACATGTACAGGGATAGCATTGTTCATTGTACAGTCTAAGAGCAGCAGGAAGGAAAGACCTGCGGAACCTCTCCTTCACACAGCGAGGGTGGGTCAGTCTGTCACTGAAGCTGCTCTCCAGAGCAGACAGCGCATCTGGTCCAGCATAGATATGAGTTAAGCCAGGACTCTTGTCCCCCACCTCCTGCACTGAGTTCAGAGGACACCCTTCTGGACTCAATGTTTGTCCAGTTTCTTCCTCTCCCTCTCCGTATAGGATGGCTGATGCGACCACAGAGTAGAAGGGCCTCAGAATGGCCCCCTCAGTCTCCTCAGGAGGTAGAGCTGCTCTGGCCCTTCCTGTACAGTGCATCTGTGTTGTGAGTCCAGTCCAGTTTGGCATTATTATTAAACTATTGCATACATAGAGCATTATTTTAAATGTATAAATGTTAATTGTAAACTGCAGTATTGATATAAAACAGTTAAGAAACAGGTCCATTGACTTCCTGTTCAAAACTGCATAACTGACGCCAGGTTTTCTGGGCCCTATGCACACAGAACATGACAGAGGTGGATAGAGTTACCAAAATTTGTAAAATATGAAAGTTTAAAATAATATTACTCAAGTAAGTAACAGCTGAGTAAAAGTAAAAGTAAAAAAAAGTAACTGGACGTAAAAATCAAATCAAATCTGATTTATGATGTAATCTGGCAAACAAAAAATTTAATAATGTACAAAAATATATCTGAAGGTAAGGTGTATGTCAACATAAAGCTTTTGACACCATTGACAGTGAGAAAAGTAACACAAACTTAATATTACTCAAGAAAAGTTTATTTTCTTGTAAAATATCTCAACTTAACTGTACTTAAATGCAACCAACTGATTACTACCCACATCTGTAATGAGGCTGAACGGCTTTACAAAAAAAAAAAAATGGCATTGACATTTATTGCATATTATCATCTAGTTGATTCAGTTCACAGTGCAAATTTTAAATTTGTGCAAGAGAATTATAACTTTACAGAACAATGAAATATTAACTTCCAAAAGAATGCAAATATTACATGCATTTAAGAACACCTTTGTAGAGGCCTAAACTACAGGGTTATAGGTTTGGTACACAATAGGACTCCATAGGGACACTGGGATATTTGGTCTTATCTTATATCTTATATTTTGTTCTCTGCAGTAAACTTCATATTGCCTAAATTGTCTATTGTGACCATTCAAACTGCTGTTTCGACTCAATTGTAATTAAATGTGGAGCTCTATGTCACTGGTGATGTTGTATGCCACAGTGGGATGAAATGAGATGTTTTGCTTTCAGATATTCAGTAGCTCACCTCTGCTGGAGCTGCTGCTATGCGCTGCAGTAGATGACTCATAAAGTTTGTCTGTACGTTTTGCTGTAGGTACGTGCTGTTTTAAGGAATACTGCGAAGACACTATTAATTGTGCCAAGTTTGTTGTGTCATAAACTGCTATTTCTATTATTAACGCATGGGGAGCTATAGCAGCAAAAGACATACAAGTATAGTTGAATTTGTGATGTCTTTTTGTTTTAAATCTTGTCTTGAGAAGAATTCAGCCTAAATATGCAGGATTTGTGTGTTGAACATGTGTGAATGAAACAAAACAAAACTCCAGGTATGTTTTCATGAGGAAACATCATTATAACAGATCAGAAAATAGCCTAATATGGGCCCTTTAATAGCGATTAAATTATTATGTGGTCTTATACTAGTCCTGATTTAGAACAAGACCATTCTAAACTATTCAGGAAAGGTCCAGATTTATCCTATATCTATGATTTCTTTCTGTATCAAAGCTTGTTGAAATAAATGTCTATTTTTAGTCAAGTTTTTAGTATCAGTTAGTGTCTGAGTATTGATTTTTTGACAACCCTTATTATTAGAACTAAATAATATAGATTTTTTTTCTGACAAGAGTGTGACTGTGATTCTATTTACATTTTAATTTTAGGATTAGAAACATTTAACTGCTAAACAAATACAATTATCACATGTATTTCAGAACATGTACATTTTTTTGAAAGTGCAGACTTATCTGTTTGCACACATTCTAATTTCGATAAGATTGCATTTGAGGAATCTTGCAGTCTTACTAGTAGTTTTTTCTCCAGTCTGCTTTGCCTGGTCAGATAAATAACCCTTAGCCTTTGCATGTGTCCACACAGGTACAAGCTGCGTGACCTGTTAGCGCAGACGGCTAACGGTGCTAGCGGGGGTAGCACTGGAAACCTTTCGGGTGGCTGCAGCTCCGGGGTGGGCAGCGTGGACAGCATCAGCCGGGACAGTCTCCGCGGCAACGACCTCTCTGACGACCTGGTGGGCATGGACCGCTACAGCGAGGAGGAGGAGCTGGACCGCGAGCGCAGGGGAGATAGGGGGGCCGGCCACAGTCGCAAGCAGAGGCAGCCGCTCCGACTTCAGGTAAGAGGGGAGGGAGGAGGGAGAAAGGGAGGAAGAGGAGGAGGAGGGGTGAGAGGGGTAGGTTGCCATGGTTACAGCTTTCAGGCATGCAGAGCTGCAACGCGCCGCTTTTTCCTTTTCTGTTTCTGCTGGCTTTCCCTCTTCTCACTGCATTGGCGTATAGCGCTGAGATGTTTCGGCACTTTGCACAATCGGAGACAAGCCCTCATCCTAACTTCAACACCTTTTGCCTTGTTGTTCTATGGACTTCTGCATATTTACTGTAGGTCATTAAACTTGTTAGCCCCTGCTGCTTGCAAAAAAAGGACAACCGCAGGCTGCTCTTTCTCTTGCTGTCTTCTTTGTCGCGCTCTCTGCTACCGCTGCTGCTACTGCTTCTACCTTCAAATGTATTTTCCGTGCTGTGTATTTTCTCCCTCTAAGCTGTACTTTTGTGTGTGCAGGTGCTGGGGGGAGAAGGCGTGGTGGTGAAGGATGAGGGGGTCCAGGACACTGATGGGTCGGTGTATGCGCTGGAAGACGGACGGAGAGAGGGAGAGCACCAGGATGCACAAGAGACCATGGCAGGATTCGGACAGGTGAGCCACAAGCAAAAACTAAAAAGCTAAGAAAACTAATATACACTAAAGAGACTAATTTAAATACATTAGAACAGTGTCTCTCAAACTATGGTACGGTATGTTGCAGTTCAAATATCAATGTAATCCACATTTTAGAAAGCAATTGAGTAGACCTTTTTTAGGCTAAGAAAACTCCTTTATTTAAAACTGTATACGCAAAAGAGACATGTTCTAATTTAATTCATTAGGACAGTGTTTTTCAAACTGTGCTGCGTTCTGCTGCAAATATCAGTTTAATGCACCTTTTTGTCCTCTTTTGTGTTATAACAGGTTTAGAATTAGTAAAGCAATCATGCAGACCTATTTTAGACCTGGTTTAGTCCTCGTTTAGACCTGTTATAGTTCAGTTTTAGGCCTGGTTACAAGAGACCATTGCAGGATTAGGACAAGTGAGCCATATCTAAAAAGCAAAAAAACTGCTTTATGTAAAAATGTATGTCCAAAAGAGACATGTTTTAATTGGTACCTTGGTAACACTTTATACTAACCACACTTTTGATAGCCTTAATAAAGCATGAACAAAGACTTAATTGATAATGAACAGATAGTTTATTAAGAATGATTCAGGCTCCGTAACTACCTAATTAATACCCTAACTCATAATCCTAATTTGTTAATTAAGTTGTTACTAAGTATGAATCATTCTTAATAAAGTATTTGTTCATTATGAATGCAGTCTTTGTTCATGCTTTATTAAGATTACCGGTAATTAAGGTGTAGTTATTGTAAGGTGTTATCAATACATTGGGACTCTGTTTCTCAAACTGTGATACTTTACGTTGCAGTTCAAATATTTGCTGAATTTAGAGTCTATGTAATCCACATTTTGTCTAATTTTTGGGTTATAACGGGTTTAGAATTAGGAAAGCAATTGCAGACCCATTTTAGACCCAGTTTAGTCCTAGTCCACGTAATCTTGTAATAAATTGTATTATGAATTATATCTTTGTACCTGATGGAAACTAAGAAAGAAGCATACAAACATTAAACTTTTATGTAAAAAAATAAAAAATAAATAAATACAATAAAAATTATTATGCATTATGTGACTTTTCTGGAAAAAGTCCTGTCACCTGCTTGTTTCCACTGAGAAATTATTGTTCTGTCTGGAATGTTTCACAGTGTGGCATTAAAAGTATATATCTCCATGAAGGCAAGCAGGTGACACCATCTGGCCAAGTTGCAAGGGCAATAACAAAACCTGTATTTGAATAAATACTAGATATGTAGATAAGTTTAATGCCATATATTCAAACATTCCTGGCAAAGCAATGACATTTCCATGGAGGCAAGCAAGTACGTATCCTGCACCAGAAAAATTACATAGTGTACCTTTAAAAAATCCCATAATTTTTAGGTTCTTATGCAACTCAACCACTTTGCAATAGAAAAGTGTACTTGGTATAAGGTTGTACAATATATGGGTTGTCAATGTAATGCAACTTATTATTCGAAACTTAATCTACTGTATAGCATTAGCCTATGTGAATAATATGCAGTAATTCCCGGTGGCTCCATGCTGAAGTGAAGGAGAAGCAGTTGGATTCTGCCGCAGCCTGCTGTACTCTGCAGACTGTACCAGGAACATCTGCCACACAGAGAAAGAGACTCCACTGTCAGAGTCCTCCAAAGTGAGGCATTCAGGTGCAGGGAGGGAGATGCAATTTAGAGGCTAGAGACATCAGACACAGTATTTCCCTTTAATAAAAGGAGATAATAATAACATAAGACACAATGGATAATCATTTATCCAATATTTTTTCTAAACTGCAATAAGTTTAAGCAGAAAATCTAAATAGCATTTCGTGTGGTTGCTAATCTGTTATTACATTATCTCCATGGTATCTGATTCTATAAACCTGCTAATAATGTAGTTTAGACCTCTTTAAACAAGTTCTGAAATGTGTCAAATTCTTGAATCTCAAATGTAAAATTTCCTGGTTTAATATCTGCTTTTAAATTTAAAACGTTGCAAATCTTATCTCAGTTACAATAATACATACTAATACTATTCAAGGGGGCGATAGGCCAAAAAACATGACACAATTTTTAGATCCAGTTTTATCACAGTTCAGGCAGTTTGTATATTTTTATGCCATTAAGGGGTAACTAAAGCCATGTGCTGCTGCTGAGCGTTCACACTTCACTGTGATTGGTTAAAACCACCTGTCAATCACTCAGAGCATAGCAGAAGCTGATCAGTAGGAGGAGTTGGTGGGGAAAGTGTCTACGTTTGAGCAAAAAGCTGCAGTAGACAGAAAATCACTGAATCATGATAAGCTCATCAAAATACCATAATGTTGCAGCATTAGATCATAATTAGATCTTTTATTTTTTTTCACTATAGCACCCAGCCCTAACGAGATTCACGTCGTCTTCTTGAACAATAGACATGTTTTGACTGCTTGTCTGCAGTCACCCTCAGTAGAGTCACGTGATGTGGCTGGAAAGACATCACAGTAAAATAAAAAATATCTAATTGCAATTTTTCTGACAAGCACTGCGATTGAACAGAATCTTATTAAAACATAAATCACAAACCTAATCACAAAGTTCACATTTTAAACGCAACCAGAGGAATTGACAATAAATGCCATGAAATATGAGCTGCCAAACCAATACAAGAATCATTTTGTTGTTTGCAGAGGAAATTATCATACTTCAAAAATTGCAGCTTTTGCAATTTTGCCAATTGGGTTAAAACTGAAATTTTGACTTGATTAATCTTGAAATAAACAAATCAAATTTTATGTTAAATTCAGTTTTCATTTATCTAGTTAATCCCTGTTTGTTACTACAGTTTTGATATAAAATTACATAATAGTTGGCAACATCTGTTACATGTGATATTTCATGTGTATGTACATTAATCCAGCCCCTCCCTTTTTGGCAAAACCTCCTATTATCTCAGCTTTGGGACATATTGTACAACACAGAAAAGTCGCATGACAGGTCTAACCACAACATGCTATCTTTGGTGGGTGAAAATACTGTATGTTGTGTATGCAAATAATGTCAGGCACTCTATACATATGAATGTTCGAGAGGAACAGGAAAACTACCTCCGCTCACACAAGACTGTCACACAAATTTAAGCTAGTTTGAGTGTATGACTAGTATGTAAGGACAGACGCAATGCAGTTTGTAAGTATTCCAAAATTACTGAAACTATGTAACTTTTGTGAAGGTGGCCCTATCACCTGCTTGTTTTCATGGAAATGTGTTTGTTTGGTCTGTAATGTTCCACAGTATGGCACTGAATGTATATATCTTGCTTTTAGTATTTTATAGGTGTTTTATTGCTATGCATTTTCCTGTGAGTGGCTTCACTTTTCACTTTTCCAGAGATCTGACCTGTAACATACCCTGGTGCTTGTTTCCATTGATATAGACAAGTCAAATGCCATATTTTGGGATATTTCAGACAAAACAGTTACATCTCCATGTAGACAACCCAAAGTGTTACATACTGCACCTTTAAAAAGACTATCTGATTGTATTTTCTTCACTGTTATGAGGTTATTAGGTTCAAAAGCAAGCTACAGCAGCACAGTGGTTAGCAGCCTTACTGTAAAAATGGGGTGTGTGGAATTTGCATGTTCTTGCTTGGTGCTTTTGGTTGTGCTGGATTATGTCAATGTAAAATGGGTTTGGTTCACTGTACATCACAATATAAGGATCCTATAGTTTAAGGTTTAGATGGGCTGTTCAGTTAATTAAATTTTAACCGAGATTCAGTCATTTCTAATCATCAGTGACAAGTTTTTAACAGAGAGGTTTACAGTCAACCCTCTTGTCAGTAAAAGCATGTGGTTTCAAGGACTTTGGATGAAAAAATTTGAAGATTGTTCTGTGGTAAATGGCTATGATTACAAGTATAGTTTATGTTCAGGAAATTGATATTGGAAGGCTTTTTTGTTTTTTAATAAGAAATTAAACAGAAAATCTTAATGAATCTATAAGATGATTATTAATAATAATAATAATAATAATTAGGGAGAATTAGTCTCTGAGTTGTTTTTGGCATAGTTTATAGTTAATATTTCTGTAATTACTGGACCATGTGCAAATTAATGTAAATTTATTTTATTTTCACATTGGCTTTATTTGACAAAAAAGACTGATATTTAATTCTAGTTTTCTTAATTTTATTTTTGAAGTTTGGCTTATTATGGTGTAATAATAATGTAACGGATGTAGTAGATGGTAAGTAGTACTGTAAACTAGGGATGTACCGATCCAGCTTTTTCGGTTCCGATTCCGATACTATGACCTTAAGTATCTGCCCGATACCCGATATCAACCGATACCAGTGTAGAGACTGAAAACAGCTTTTATTTCCTTAAAACTAAAATAAAAAGAGTCAAAACTGATCCAGTGTGTATGTAGCCGTTTATTCCTCAAGTAAGTACAGAACAACTTTTTATAAATAAAATTCAAACATGAGACTTTCTGAACCAGCTATGACCAGTAAATAGTCAAAGCAAGCACATTTTCCAGTATCGGCCAGGAACAACTGCTGGAGGGCAGAGACCAGTAAATAAAAGACCAGAGTTGTGTATTGCATAAAATAACATGAAATGAAATAACCCATATATTTACTGTGCTGCAACTCAAAATAATACCGGTAAATGAACCAAATGAAATCAAATAATGAAATCAAACAGTTGTGCATAATTCAACTTTATCGAAAGAGTTCAAGGTGGCTTTGGCCAAAACAAAAATTGTAGGTCTCCCAGTTTGATTTGGAAACTCGGGGAACGAGGCCATGCACCGCACAAAAGTTATTGATTTACTGTTCAATTTGAAATGTCCATACATGCAAATCATCCAGAGATTTAGTTT
>KN470307.1:3809-39868 GCA_000787095.1 Periophthalmodon schlosseri | reverse complement strand
ATATAATTTCCTTTGCAAAAAAATCAAGTCTAACATTCTAGTATGTATAACATTGGCTAGCCCTGTAGTTTAGACCTCTGCAAACATGTTCTGAAAAGCATGGGATTCTTCTATTAGTTTTGCAATTGCCTCTTGACTCATTTGGGCTGAAAATACCCTATCCATGAGTTTCAGAATGATGAGACAATAATACTGTTGCCTTAGCGATTAAAAAAATAATGTTGCATATATATAAGGAAGCTGAAATCCAAACTGAAATACATTTTGTTTGGAGAAGATTGAAATCACACAATGCGGTCTCAAATTTTTTCTTATGTGATCATGAATTATTTGTAAAATGTATTAATCCAATTCATTGTTCTTACTGAGGGATCTAATATGTTACTTCGCTTTCGACACATCTCGTATCTTCGCTTTTACTGCCCAAAATGAGTCCAATCCACGTCAACCCATTGCAACTCTCTGACCGATCATATAACAATTCAATTTACGGCGCAATGCTTTTTCACGTGTTGCAATCTCTCAGCACACCGAGCATCATCTGATATCCGTGAAAAGCTCCACGCTGCCTCAGGAACACCAGGCCCGGGTTAGGTTGTCGGACCTGGCCTCCTCCCCCTCCGCTGCCTCCCTGTACCCCCCCTCTCCTTGATCCTGCTGGGTTTGTTTTAGCTTGTGTTTCATTCTCCTCCGCTATCATGTTGTTCCCATGGCCTCATGCGCTCTCTCCCAACCACACCCTGAACCAGGAAGTGATTTTTACAGTCCATAAGGGTCAGTGTTGGGGTCAAAGGGCACAAAACAGGCGTCCTGGTCAGTTCACTGCCCCATAGGAAGCACCACTTAGTTTCCTCCTTGTGCTGTTGGGTTTGTGTTACTTTGAACTGCACTTACAGAGGTTGAGTAAAGGTCCCTAATGGTCTTTGGACAGGCGCATGGGTCACGCAAATGAAAGCTGTTGTGAGATGAGGTCAGTGGTTTTCAAATTGTGGAACAAAAACGTGAGATTGTCTTTAGTTGTGTCTGTGTTTACTCTAATCAATTTGGTCTTTTTATATGTTCTACTTTTGTTTTTACGTTTACATTATACTTATAACCGACTTATAACTTATAACCAAGTTGAGTATTTGATGTCCTGGTTGTTCAGGTGTTACTTGAAAACCCCATGCTCTGCCTAAAAATATGGTTAGGCATAATCGTTGCGCTTCTAGTAAAAAGTTTATTTGGTATTTAAGCCTAAATGGAGTTGTTCAAGTGGCGTTATTTTGTTTAGCCAGTGCCATTTAACACTAAAACATTTTTTTCCCCTCTAAAGTCTGATTTCTGCTCCAAATGACAGAGGATTGGCTGTAGACATCTCAATATAAAGTTGATAATTGATGATTTGATAGAAATTCAATTAATTGCTCAGCCACCTCTTAATATATTGTAAATAGCTTGTTTTTTTAATCCATGCAACAGTAGCACTCACTCCTCACTCTTGACTTTAAAGCGCCCTGAGCCTAAGGGTATTTAAAGTTATTGTACATCAGCTTAACCTGACAGTTCGTGAGATTTACTTCCTTGTCTCCTCCGTGTTTCTCCACATCGCCGTAACACCCACATTATTGCGAGTGCTGTCAGCCGCAGAGGGAACACTCCTGTTGATGAGAAAACTCCCATAATGACTGTCACATCATTTGCTTTTTTTCATGGACAATTTTGACTTCTCTCCCCTCCCATAGTTGCTTTTATAATTCTTCGCCCATCCGTCTCTGTCTGAGGCTTGTCAGCGGGGCCAGGGGTCAGACAGTTAGCTGCAGTTTTTGCCAGACTGGAATGGCCCCTAGGCACCCAGAGAAAGAGAGAGTCAGATTGCCAGGCATTGCTTTGAATAGGGCCATAAATAATAATGATTAATAACCGTAGCCTGAAAAACATCAGGTTTTACTATTAATGTGTTGGTGTTTTCCAAAAGGGCTGAAATATAAGACAATGCAAGCTACATGCATTAGTCTTACTCTGACAGGGACGATTTGATTTCAAATGATGCATCAGCATATTCTGTGATATAACAGATTTTTATGATGCGCCTATTCGTTTAAATTGGGGTCTTATCCTATCGTATATCAAGCTTATAAGGGACATTTCAGCTTGCAATTTGCATAAAAACAAGTGTACACTAGTAGTTAGTGACAGCTGGCAACTCGCTTCTCTGTTTTTTGAGAAGTACTGGTGAACATTCTCTTCATGATGTGAGTTTATAAGCACTTTTCACAACTTTCAGAGACAAGTGCGGAGTGTCGTGACCGTCAAGTTAGCAACAATTAGCAATAAACTGCTTTCTAATAAGATGCAGACAGTACACAGCAGATTTATTCTGGGCCCAAGAGCTGCATATACAATAGATCTGTATTGGGGCAAGACAGATTTTGCTCAAATAGGCCTACATGTAAAAAAAATTGTGTAGAGGCTCTTTAAATAATGAGGCGATTAATTTTTGGTCAACTAAGCCATCAACTGATTCAGTACAGTTTACTGTAATGATCTGATATTTTGTTTTTTCATGTTGTGCTTTTGTATGTGACACTTGGTTGCTATGCCGACAAGTTGACGTGAAGGTTCTATTTGTCAGTTACTGGTCAGTTTTTTTGGGGGGGCGGCTGGCTTGAGTGAGACTGCTGTTGTTCTGGTGTCGTTTTGTTCTTCTTTGGTGTGGGTTGGGGCCTACAATAGCTCTTGTGCTCAGAAAATACCTTAACTAACTTAACTAATGTATATAACTTTATTCAGGCTGTGGAAAAATAACTATAGGTAATATTGTGATACGTGGTGCTACAGATTATATAGCTCTATGGAAATAGTATGCGAAAGATTTATTGCAATGACATTTTGCAGCTTGTTTGGAAAAAAGAAGCGTGTTCATTTTGTAAAAAGCTTCAATAAATACATAGATATATATTGTAGCTTGCTCGTCATGTACATCTTGTAATTTGCTAATACTGGTATCAAATTATATTGTGATTCCCTGCCCTAAACCGCTTCATAACCGCACCACACCTCTCTTTAAAAATGCTCTTGCTCTATACCTATTCATTTAGCTGGAGCATTCCTCTCCGTTCCAATTTGTTTATCACTTTGACCCCCTCCGGCTGCGTGCTCCAACCACTTCACGTATCATTGACCTATTGACCCCTGACTCTTACCTCCTCCATTGTTTTGTAATGATGGCGTTTATCCTGCTGATGACGCACCTTTATAACCTGTACGTGACCTCGTGCTGGCGTTGGTTTGATTTTATTACTCACAACTGTGCATGTGGTGCCAGCCAGTGTTGCGAGCGAGTCAGCATTTACAGGGAAACAATGTCACCTGTCAAGTTTGTTCAAAGTTGTAATTTTAGCTGTCAGGGAGGCAATAATGAGTGCACTTTTCACATCTCTCGCTCTCTCTCTCATACTGTTTATGTTTTTGGGGCTTTGTACTCTTTTGAGTTCGTAATCCCGTTGAAAACCCTTTGGCTTCACCTCGGGGAGTTTTTGGGGGTGTCAGTCAGTCACTAAAATGGCGTGTTGTATTTGTTTTCACAGGACAGTTGATGGCTGTAAAGAACTCTGACTGACTCGAGTGGGAAAGGATCAAGCGGACAAAGCCTTGTGACGAGAGTTAGGTGAGAAAGTGCAGTAAAATATTATTAGGACTACTCACTATATCATAATCAAAATTGCAATTCGAGTTAGCGTAATTATCAAATCACAAAGCCTGCAATTATTCAGACAACATAATATCCTCTTTTAATAGAACAATCTTGTTCTACCTGTAATTTAGACCTCTACAAACATGTTCTGAAAGTCATGGGATTCTTGTATTATTTTATCAGTTCATATGTCAGTCTTCTCTCAAATTGTAACGCTCCTGGAGTTGTTTACAATGTGGACAACACAATCATACTTTTCAAACATATATTGCAATTTCAAGTATATTTTTTTCTCAAATTGTGCAGCCCTACACCTATTATCTTTATTAATATAGTGTTATCCTTAATGTGTTTTCTTTGAATAGACTGTAGCTTGCTTTCAATCAGTATAAATTAGAGAGATTATACTGTTTTATTTGTCTGCATTTATTATCCCACAATAACACAGATTACCAACCATTATAATGATTAAGATGTTTGTATTGTTTCCAAGTGAGAGAAAGTATCAACACACATCAGCTGGATAGGTCTATGAGCAATGCGTTTTCCTGTCAATTGCGTAATATTTTATTATTTTACTGTTTTTCTAGAAGGCCATCTCTTGCCTCACTTCTAGGACCTACTACATTATCACTGCAGGTGAGTACTGCCTACAACACATTTGAGCTGGGTATTGCCAAGAACCTCATGATACAATAGGCCTGGGTGATACGGTGATGGTGGTGTTTCCACTTTGGTGATCTTATCTGATTGTGAGTCAGTGCTTCTTTGTTCTATGTGAAAACACACTTTTCCTCACCCGCTCGTATTGGTCAACATCTCTAAGGCACTGAGTGAGTGACAGATTGAAATAACATAGTTAAGTGTGAACTCACAGAACAAGCAGATGACTGAGCCAATATAAAGATACTAAGAAAGGGGTCCTAAACGTTTACTGAATTGATGATTTCATTATGTTGAGTAGGAAAATAACATTTGAATTTCATGTCCATAATGCGCTTTATATCAGAACAGAACTGAGTCATTCATTTTCATCTTAGCAGGTTCTATATTAATGACATTAAGTGTGTAACTCTGAAATGTATCATGAATTTACAGTAGAAGCCCATCACCATATATTGCTATATCAGTGTTCTGAGTCCAGCCCTACAGTACACATCATATTTGAGTTCCTTTTTAACTTTATATGGTATCAATATACAAGGTTAGCATTCATGCTATAACCTGGCACCAGGTATTGTTGTGCATTTACAAATAAAAACATACCATACCAGTCAGTCCTTCCCTTTTATTGTATTTCAAGGGAATTCACAACAGAAAAGGAACACAATGTTAATGTAGTTAATTTCCCATTTTTATCATAACCCAATTGTTCCTTTACCAGGGCAGTTTCACAAGGAAGAAGTGTCATGGCTGCCTACGGACAGACTCAATACAGCCCTTCGATCCAGCCGGCGGGACCCTACGCACCCTACACCCACCATGCACAAAGTTACAGCGTTCCATCCTACAGTGAGTCCAAAATCCTGAAATATTCATACATTTCAATTACAATGTGTAGAGAAACGTGTGTATTTTATTTCCATAGATATCAAAACAGAAGATGGTCTGAGCCACTCTCCAGGACAGACAGGCCTTCTGGGATACTCAAACTTCAGCAGCACTCCTCCTAGCCAAAGTCTCTACAGCTACTCGCATACACATGGTTAGTATTATTATTATTATTTATTTTATTTTATTTTTTAAAGGTTCAATTTCCAGGATTCACAAATTAAAAATGCATTTTGTAACTTTTCTGGTGAAGAGTCCGTCACCTGCTTTTTTCAGTGGAGATGTTAAAAGTTTGCCTATTGTTCCGCAGTATAGCATTAAACTTACCTATCTCTATGGAGACAAGCAGCCATCAAATGCAGTGTTTTATTATTAGCTTAGTATTGAGTATTAGTAAGTATTATTGAGCAATAAACACCCACAGTGACATAAATGCTAGATAGATAAGTTTGATGCTATACTGTGGAGCATTCCAGGCAAAGAAATAACAGAAAAGTTACACAGTGTGTCTTTAAATGTTAGTAATGTTGTCTTTTTTATAGAACTACTTTAAGGCACATACACATACACTATTAACGTGTCTCCCTGGTGCTAAACATGACCTGCTATGTGCAATTGGGTTGAAGCACATAGCAGGCTTTTAATAACTTTTACACACTTTCAGTTAGATTAGGAGTAGGCAATATTTACATTATATATTTCTTGATTGACTGGATTCTAATTTTATATGGATTTATATAGAAGTGAAGTCAAAGTTAAGTTCACAAATGAACCTTCACCTATGTCTGTCACGATAGTAAATTTTAAGCACATAATATTGCTACAGAGAAATATCGCAATAAACAATAATATAGAAAAAACTTGCCTCCAATTAAGATTTAAATAATGTAAGATAATCCCAGTAAACAATTTTGAAATAGACTGTTTCATTAAAAGACATGAGCTGCAACAAATAAACAGCAAATGTACCAATTTAAATAATGTAAGATAATCCCAGTAAACAATTTTGAAATAGACTGTTTCATTAAAAGACATGAGCTGCAACAAATAAACAGCAGAATGTACCAATAATTAGCCATAAAAGGGACTTATTCACCCATCTACAGCTCAAAAAATACCCAAAATCTCCCTACTTTTACAAAGAAAAAGTACTCACAATAAATACTGAGGCCCAAATTATATTTTTCCACCTTTCATATATTAACGATAAATCGATATGGGGATTATTGTGACTTTCACCTTTAGTAAAAACAAAATATATTTTCAGATATTTTGAGATAGTATAGTTTTGTTGCGTGTTTTATCATGATTTGTAAACATACCGCAGCCTGATATAGAAAAAATCTGTCCAAAAAAAGTCAGATATTTTGGGAAGTTTTACTGATACTGATATATGAAAACATCCCACAATATAAGCACCGATATCAGCCACTAATTTCCAGACTAATTGTGAGGTGTCAGTGCTTAACTCTTAGTATTACTTAATACGTCGACATTGGTTAATTCTCCTGGCATCACCTCTGCCTCCCCGTGCCACACCTGTTCCCCATTAGCTGCGGTCTGGACTCCTGGCGTCGCACTTCTCCCCCACCTCTGCCTCCCCGTGCCACACCTGTTCCCCATTAGCTGCGGTCTGGACTCCTGGCGTCGCACGTCTCCCCACCCGCCTGTACTTTCTCCGGGTCATCCCCCCTCCCTCCCTCCCCCTCTCCCCGCTCACACCAACAACACAGCATGCATCCTCTTGTCCGCTTGCAAAAGACACAGGCAAGCCAGTGAGAAAACATACGCTGGATGGGAAAGTACTGCAGATAGGAGGCCGAAAAGGAACGATGAGCAAAAGGTCGTGGTAAAAACAGCAAATATTTGAAAATTTGGTGCCTGTGTCGTATGGATGTTTTGAGTGGACCGGGGTTGCGCGCATTCCTCAAGTAAAGACGGCGCCCAAAGCATGACTCGCTCACTGTGACTTTATGGCCTCAAAAGCAGCGTGAAATTGACCTTGTGTGAGCGCAAGGGGAGAGGTTAAGGTGCAGTGCATAGGGGGCTGGTGAGTTCGCAAATAGAGATAACTAAGTATAGAAAATGCCAAATGTAGTAAGCAAATATGGGAAAGATGTGAAGTGGCTTGTGATGAACTGATCATTCAATAATATTATGAATTATAGTAAGATGAGGCCAATGAAAGTAGTGTCATAATGGTCCTCAAAATGTTGCATCTAACAGGAAGTTGAAACCCATGAATAGTGTAAAACATTATGTCATACAGAGTACTCATCTTGTTATTTTTGTACTTGTACTTAGGGCCAGGCGATATGGTGATAAAAACTGAATTGTGATCTCATCTAAGTGATATGAAATTGGCATAATATGATAATTTTCTGTTTACTGCAGCTCAATAGCACAGTCCTCTTATTGGTCAGCCTGTGTCAGGATTTAACAAATGACTTTTTGAAGAAGCAGATGACTTTGATGACCTCTTCAAGGCAATATAAAGATACTAGGTGTACAAGAATTGTAATGAAATCAAAATCGTGCTCTGGCTACAAGAGAATTGTCATATGATTTTTGGCACATTTCCCGTTCCTATTTGTACTATGTAGTATTACGAGTTATGAGGTTCATTCAAGCAGTTTAACCAATTTTCTATGAAACTAAGTAGTTAATAAACGTATAATAAGTGACACATACTAGTGCCAAGTCCAGTGGCAGAAGGCACTTGCACTGGTATAAATAATTCTTTTGGATCTAGACACCCGTTCATATACAATTTCTCCGATGCAATGTATATGACTTGACGAGTATGAACAACAAAAGGCTGTTCATGGCATGTTATGTAAGACTAGCGGCTTTGGTTGCCTTCTGTAGCCTGTCTAGCAATATGTCACTGTAAAGCAAAAGCAGTCTTACGTATTAGGTCTTATAGTGCAATGATAACCCTAAATTACAGCTTGACAAATCGTCTCTCTAAAACATTTCAATCCACAAATATGACGCGTTTTGAGATGGATCATCAAAGTTCACCCTAGTTGAGTACAAAACCCACAAACATTTAAATATGCTGCAGTTTGAATGAAAAAAAAAGAAGTTTCCAAACAAAATACTGATTTGTTTGAATATTTTTATCCATATATCATTAGCTTCAGACTTCAAAACTGGCTTTAAAGTGGCCACAACAACCAAATGTTTGTTGCATCTGTGGCTGTTTCCATGTCAGCCATTGTAGAGTATACATATAACATAGCAGTGGGTGAAGCCAGGCCAGTGCATGAGAAGACTGGCACAAGTGAAACCAAATGGGGTTGTCTGTTTATCCAGGATCCTTCTGTATTTCTTGTTTAGGTTTCGGACCAGAATTTTGGTTCAAGACGGATCTGCTGTGTTTTGTCTTATGAGCTGCTGCTATTGCTCCCTCAATATGTTAAGTGTATTGAAGTATGTTAAGTATAGCTGATCAGTATAAACAAATTATACCATTATCACAGCAGCAATAGACGCAATGTCCAAAACGCAAGAATATGTTATAGCCATGATATTAAGTCATATGTTTTTTTTCTTGTTTTTTTTTTTCTTAGTAACCGGTCCATTGACTTCATGTTCAAAACTTCAGATTTGCCCCACCTCATCATAGTGAAATTTCAATGTACCCAACAGCTTTTTTATTGTCAAAAATGGCTATGTAACATATTTGAAAACTACATGTATGACTTTGAGTCCATTTTTTGGAATAAGTGCAAGTTATTAAAGAGCAGTGGTGGGCGGAGATAGGGGGTAGGTGAAAACTGAAGTTGTCTGAGCTCTCAAGTCTCAAATGCAGGTCAGTGCAGGCAAAAATTGTCAAACAAGCATGAATGAATCAAAATACAACTCCATATAAACTAATGATGAGGGAACAGTATGGTTAAAAGCTCATAAAAGTAGCTTTTACAGAATAGGATAATCCATTAATATGGTTTGTGCAATATTCATTTTGGTTATCATATTATGGAGCTCTAATGTTAAGATGTGTTGAATGTTATACAACATATGTACTAATAAAATGTGTACTTAATCAGATAACATTCAATTCCAGGATATAAGAGACTCACCTACTGCTCCTCTCTGGGTGCCTCAAAGTAACATTTATAGCGTTAACTAGAAACTGAATCCTGATTTGATCTCCCAGATAAATACACTGAACAAATAAATGAATGAGAGTGCACACATTCAACGGTTAGCATGTTACTTAATATGTCCCTGACAGTTATGCTTAACTGAAATCAGATATAAAACATACAGCACTTGATAGTTAGTGATAATATCTTAAGTATATTTTGCCATCATGTCATGTTCAGGAATGATCACATACAAATAGTAAGTGATATGTTTTTTTTTTTTATGACCAGGTGATGTTCAATTTTCAGTTAAAACGTTTTAGTAGCTACTGAAAAGAATTTTAATGGAATTTTTCCCAGAATTTTTGCACACATGTTCTGAGATGAATGCGATTCCTGTCTTTATTTAGCCATTGATATTTTTCTAGTTCATTCGGACACATTTAAAATGTACTGTGATCTTATTTACAAAAGTAACCATAAATCTAGCCTAAATTAGAATATATCGTTTGATATTTCATTTTTTTTTTTCCAAAATTGGGTCCTGTATTCAGACTTGAAGAAAACTTTTGCCTGGCTGTTGGCTAGATTGATTTCAACACCACCCCCAGCTGTCGGCTACAATCTTTAACAATACATGTGCTACCAAAGAGACAATACAAAACGGTTACCAAGATACTGCCCACTGCCGCAGGTGAAGACAGTTAAGTTACCTGAGAAATAACACAACAAAACAAAACAGTTTGTTCTTTGGGCTTTTGCAAAGATGCAGGGTGAAGCGGAGGGTGCGTTGCTGGAAGGAAGACATTCTTTGGCTTGTTTTGAGTGTAAAAGTTCCCAGGGAAGATGTATTAGCCACAGCAGTAGGTCGCCCAGATTCCCACCTGTATAGTAATGTCAAACATAACTCAAGCTTACACCTCCTCAAGCAATGAACTGTCAACACTAAGGCACTTAAACTCATTATATTCTCCACAAGCCTTAAGAGATGTAATGAGATAATGCAAACTTAATCTGAATTGTGCTCGCTAAAATCTGTTACCGTTTTGGCAGTAGAGCTGTCACAATAATGATACCAAGACACCAACTAAGATGCATTAAGCAACTTTTCTGGTTCAGGTTGTCTCCGTAGAGATGTTATTGGTTTTCCTGGAATGTTCCACAGTGTGGCATAAAACCTGTCCATGTTACATTTCTTCAGTTACAGATGAGGCCAAACGCTTGTCTCCATGGAGATGGATAAGTAAAATGCCATACCGCACAATTTAGAGTAAGCACTAACACCTCCATGATGACAAGCTGGTGGACCCTCTACAAAAAAAGTTACATTGTGCACCTTTAAACTCATTTGAGCAGCTATCAGTAATGAAAAAAAATGATTAAATAGGACAGATTTAGAACTTGTCAATATTTTTAGAAGTATTACCAAAACTAGTCAAACTAATTTTACCACAACCTGATCAAATAAATTAATATTTCTACCATATTTGTGTTAAAAACGCTGTAGGTTTAGATTTTCTATAATTATGATAATCTAGAGAAAGCATTACAATACCTTATTATGAGATTTTTTTTTTTGTTTTTGTTTTTTTGTTTTACTATGGTTTCAAAAATCGAGTGTCAAGCTTTATCTGTACTTTCCAAACTCAAAATGTTAGAAAGGTTGGTTTGAATTTTTAGTTTTCTTACTCCAGCAACTCTCAAAATTAAAATCAAATATTTGACTGTTGATTTTTCAGGTGGTGGCATCTCATCAGGAATTTTCCAAGGAAGCCACACAATCTCCAGTTCAGCGCCATTTAACCCCACCCAGCAAGTAAATCATGTGATAAAATCTAGAATACATGTATCAATATTAAGTTGTTGGAAAGATTAAACAACTGTGTGCGTTTTTTGCAGGATTTTTCTGCATATTCCAGCTACAGTCAAGGCCAGTACTCATCGTATTACAACTCACACTACAACAGTCCGTATCTAACCAGTAGCAACATCAGTCCCGGCGCCATCACAGCTCCAGTGGCCTACCAGCATCCAGAGCACTCCGTCATGCTGCCCAATCACAGCCCAGAGTCGCACACAGGTACAAACATCTGTATGGTTGACTTCACACCTGAAATCTAAAACAATACTAGATATACCGATGTTGATACTGTGCACATTTTTATATATGAGTATGTATACAAGTGAATTTCTTCATTGCAAGTTCAATAATATTCTATAAGGTGTAATCCCTCATTCATCCAGGAGTGGTTCAGAGTAGAGAAGGTTTCAACAGTGGTCATCTGGACTCTGTTTTTGCAATCAAGATGTTTCTGCTCCATCCAGAAGCCATTTTCAACTGAAAATGATTGCGGGATTGACGGAGGGAGGGATTACGCTGTCTCTTCTAATAAGATAATATAGAACATTATTGAATTGGCAGAGAAGTTCACCTGTATAAGTATAAAAATGTGCACGCTACATTGTCTTCATAAAAGCTTCCTATGAACAGGTGTAGAAGATTAACATGGCGATGGCTATAACACATTAAGCAACACATCTGGTTTGCATATTTATTATTTATTTTTCCATATAAAATAAATCATTTGAATAAATAAAATATAGCAAGTACCACATTAAGAATGTATAAATATCAAGCATATGAAAAACCATTACCGGCGGCAATTGATTCAAATTCAAAGTGGCATTAAATGTTAACAAAAACAACACCAGCTGTTTTGAATAACACCACACTGACTCAATACACACTGTATTACTGAGCTCAAGTTCAACTTTCACTAAATGCATGATCATTACAGAAGCTTAGTGTTAATAAATATATTATGAATGTTTTATGCTGTTTTTAACAACTACTCTGCCATTCACACTAGTTAAATAAGCACTAGGTATGTAACAGTAACCAAAATATTGAGATATCGTACCATCAGAAGTCGCACAATGATATTGTGGGCTGTTATAATATATTAAATCACAAACTTCTTTGCTTAGATGCATTATTTTGTTGCAGCAACAGGTACAAAATCATAAAGAACTACATAGACCATGATCCTTTGCTCTGTTTCAGTGCAGTCAACATGAAGAAATAACTTATCTAACACATTTTAAATCTTGGTCCTTTGGAATATGACACGTTAGGACCAAAAGGTTGTCAAGGCATTTAAAGGAAAAAATTTCTGTAAGGCTCCTCAAAAAATTGTAATTAATATTGTACTTTGAAATACAGTGATTAAATAATGTATCATTGGATTTGGAAATTGTTACATCCCTAACACCACCAAGTGATTAATATGTGAAGCCAAAACTATTACGGTATAACCATTCTTGTATTTCTTATTGACCCCACCAGGAGAGTACCACACACCCCCAAGCCCCCCTACCCCGGGCAAAGAGGAGGGTGTCCCGGCGAGAAGAGCCCAGGATGGGAAGCTGCGGGGCAGGAAGAGAGTGAATGACCCCGCGCCTCCTCTGGACTCGGACATCGAGGTACTCTCCACACGCTGCAGTCCTCCATGTTTGTGTTTCCCAGTGAGGGTCGCTCTCACATAAACGTTTGATGAGGTTAGCGTTACATACTGTCCGTGTTATTGCTCCGCAGAGGGTGTTTATCTGGGATCTGGATGAAACCATCATCATTTTCCACTCGCTCCTCACGGGAACCTTCTCCTCACGATTTGGCAAGGTATGAACGCAGAGACCCCCGCCGCCAGCACCACACAAACAGCCCACATGTCAGTACAGCAAACAGGCTCTCCACAGCGGCTTATGAGGCCTTGGAAAATCGTCAACGCTAAGGACAGAAAATGAAAAGTGCGAGTAAAATTTGTTTTCTTAGCACAAGGCAAACTGTGTAAAAACATATAAAAACATGTAGCCATCAAGCTAAAGAGGAGAATATCTTGAAAAGGGGAAAAAAGTAATTACCAGTAGACACAGTAGTAACATAAAAGTGTAGCCTACATCACCAGACCAATATTTTTTCAACAAATTTAACTTTTACTTATAAATGTGCTTATATAATCCATAATAAGCCATTTACAGTAGTTTGAATAATGTCTCTTCATATTCATACATTTTGCTTGGAATGTTTGACAGTATAACTTTAAACTTATCTACCATTTGTTTAATTACATGTGTTTTTATTGCTAAAATATCTTGAAAAACACAAATTTTTACTTTGAGCGGACTCGCCTCTCCACAGATCTGACCTGTAACTTGACCTGGTGACGTCACCCGCTTGTTTCCATGGACATAAATAACTTAAATCCTATACTGTGGAACATTCTAGCAAAGCAACCAACATCTCCTTGAAGACAAAGAGGTGGCGCACCTTCGACCAGAAAAGTTACTTAGTATATCTTTAAATTATACTGCAAATGTGACAGAAAAATATGGGAGTAGGTAAAAGATTTTGACTTATACAGTTTTTTTAAAATAACTATTAATTTCTAATATAATGGAACTCCCACAATTTGTTCTTCTTTTTCATTTTTCAACAGCAATTTTTATATTCATAGGCTACATTAATTTGTCTAAATGCTGTGACAGATTTTGTATTTCCGTTTCTGTATTTGCTATAATTACAACGAGCTACAAGTTGCAGTTCTAGCCAACGTATTCTTCTGCTATGTTGATCTTATTTGACAAACCGCTGAAGATGTCATGATTTTCACACGCTGGCTGTTTTCGCCTCTTTGCCCTCTTGTTTCTTTTCATTCTTGACTGCGCGTGTTTAGCTAGCTCCCGCGTCATGCTGTTTGACTGACACTGAGCTGTTGACCCGAAACGCTAGGAAGCTAACAACAAGCTAACAATGGCGTATTTCTTGTATTTAGCCTAAGGGGATATTTGTTATAAATTCTCACACTCGCTAAGTTGACACAAAATGGAGGGACATTTGAGAGCGTTGTTCAGTTCTTTCGCGTTGCATTTTATCGTGAAAACATAGGAAGACAAAATGCGAAAGAGCGAAGAAAAAAGAGAGAGAGCAAAAATGTTGAAATTTGACTCATGTGCAAGAAATTCCTGATTCCACCCACATGCCCCGAACATCCCGCTGCTGAAACTAAAAACTTGGACAATTTCAGACTTCAAAAAGCAGACAAGGAGCATAAGAATTAGACAAATGATTGTGGAAAACAGATTAACAAAACCAAAAGCATTACAGGTCATACAAGCTCTCGCGCTGACGAATCCATTTTGGCACAAATTATATGCCGCTTTATCAATTTTGCTTTCCTTTTTTCACATGCCAGGTTCTTCCCATTTCTGTCAAACGATTTAAGTTTTACCATAAACAATTGCTAAGAGCTGTACTTAAAAGCCGGTTGAGGAGCAGTCAGAGGAGACTAATGGCGTGTTGAAAGATGGTAGTTTTCAGCAAGTCTCTTCTTCAGCCAAAAGTGAAGCCTGAAGAGTTGCGTGTTTCGTGGTTGTAATGACTCCTCCATTGTCAAATTTATCATTCACCAAGTTGTTTCTTCGTCTTCTATTGTTTCTGTAATGGAGTTTTAAATGATGAGTAGAAAAAATGTAAAATAAAGTTGAATCAGTGTTATCTTTACAGTAATGCATTTGCCAAACTGACTCAACCCATGTTTTGAAATTCCTTCACTGATATCACTCAAATAGATAGACAGAAATATGATGCTTCCAAAATGATATTATCCAAATGGGACTGTATCCAAGTAGATAATTTACTTATTTTTATTTTATTTTATTTTTTTTTTATTTAAAGGTGCACTATGTAACTTTTTTGGAGGGTCAACCAGTATGGCATTAAACATAGCTATCTCCACGGAGATAAGCAAGTGATGCCACAAGGCCAAGTTATAAGTCAGAACTATGGAGAAGCAAGCCCTGTAAGGATGCATGTTTTTTTCTAGCAATAAAAACACCTAAAATTGAATAGGTGGCTAAAATTAAAAGGAGATAAATGATGCGGTCTATAATAACACAGATATAGTTTTTTATAGCCAGTTTTAAAAAATAATTATTAAGTTACTGTGTCATCTGATTTATACCCGTTAGTTTGGCTTAAAACTGTATTAGGTGCTCATTTCAACTTGCAATGTCACTCCTAAATGTTATCAAAAATTCACACAGTTCATTTGCGTAAGATGAATGTCGACTTTGGGTCATTCTTGTTTCTTCACAAATTCAGGTCTCGGAGCCTGCCCTGTCCCCAACACCACTTTATAAAGCCATCAATTGACAGAGATAATTATAGATAATAACTTAATTATAGGGCAGGCAGGCTAAACCGTTAAACCCATAACCCCGCCCTCTTCCATTCATTCTTGTTGTAGCCCATCGCGTTTCACCTCCCGTCCTCATCATGCTAACCTTATGCTAACCTTATGACTCCTGGCACCTGTATTTAGCATAGATGCACCGACCAGCAGCCATGGTTTACAGTTGTCAAGTCTTCGTCATTTCGCCTAATCTCCCGTTCACCTTTGGCTGACACTGGCTCATTTGACTTTCTTTTGTTGCCAAATTTCAAGGCTCTGCTGCCATCAACACAATACAGTGCACCCACACACCTACTTTTGTAGTCTTGCTCAATAACATGTCTCTATCACTTGACAGCTTTCTGATTCATAGCACACGTGAATTATAATGTCCCTCTTCAGAAACTCAAAATGCGTTTCATAACGACAAACTAGGTCAGTTCGAAAAGATTTTGAGGTGGAGTGCAATTTGTAAAGCACGGATTTGACTTTTCTTATTGACATGTCGTACAATTTAACAATCAGATGCAACATTTGAGTAGATAATCTCTGCTTACGCAACCGACTCGCATGATTTTGTATAAGTCACAGTTAAAGTTACACTACTCATTTCTCTAAAACATAGTTAACATCATTAGACATAAGATTT
This sequence comes from Periophthalmodon schlosseri, assembly GCA_000787095.1. Classification (NCBI taxonomy): domain Eukaryota; kingdom Metazoa; phylum Chordata; class Actinopteri; order Gobiiformes; family Gobiidae; genus Periophthalmodon; species Periophthalmodon schlosseri. The sequence goes on along the minus strand of KN470307.1, from coordinate 23,668 downwards.
CACTAAAAAATTCTGCCTAACTTTATCTAGCTTCGTAATTTTGGTGGTGGTTATAATTTTATATGACATAGCCTACGTAGAGGTATGTTACATAGCAACCATATTGTTAACAAGGGCCAAAACGTGTCTGAATTGCATAACAGTTATGATTAGAGAAATAAAAATAAATGGTGATACCTTTATTTTGTGAAGTGATGGTTTAAACTGCCTTGTGTGTAAATTGTCTGCATTTTGACTGTTGACGACATAGATAGAGGTATCCTTTTTTAGAACTCTCTGTAACTTCCTGTAATTTACAACTGTTTGTTTTTTGGGGGGTTTTTTCCCCACAAACTGTCACTTAGCTGATGTAAAATTCTGATAAATATTTACCACAGGCAGGCCTACAATCCCACCAAACCAAGTCATAATAAAACAAAATATGTATATGTCAAATACACTTTAAGCCTATATAATTTTTATGAAGCAGTTACATTATGACTTAGTATATTTTTAATTTTTCCATTATAAAATTGTATGTAAACTGTTTTGGGGTTTTTTTTTTGTAATTCTCATGATAATTTTTTTAATCAATCTTATTTGGACAACGCACTCTCTTGTTTTTATATTGTACATACACGACTGGCACCTGTATGTACAATATAGTATGTAATAGTTTAGCTAGTAACTTCTGCAAATAATAGAAACTGTATTATATGTCTCACTAAACACAGCGTTTGCGTTCAGGAGGTCTGTCACCACTGAAGCATTATGAGCATTATAAGCAAAAAGCATTAACCATGAAATTAAAAGTCAAACTATCTTGCACAAATAGTACTAAGTCAACATTAGCAGTGGCCGTGCTCAGGTCGTAGGCTGGTATAAATTGTTATTGCGATTTCTATGAGGAAGCAGGAAAAACTGACTTTAACACAGATAAGAATCACTTTGGGTCTTGATTGACAACAACATATCCGCACCTGTCTCTCTCCTAACCACGTGGTGTCAGTCGATTTAATGAGTTTTCAAAAGGAGTTTTTAGGAGACATTTCGGCGACATTTTTGACAGGGCAGCGATAATATCAAGAGTAATGGCGTTTGGTAAAGGTTTGAATGTAATGCCAAATTTCTCAGAACATGATTTATTGCTTAATTGATACCGCACCTAAATGAAAAGACAGCTGTTGTGGTAGCATTGTGTGGGTAAACCAGGTCAAACCACAGGCAGTAGTTTACAAACTCTAATGAAGCTATGGTTGATGGACAGATGTGACATTTTTGTCCCTTAGGCTGGATCGACGTTAGCAACACGCTGCAAGACCGGGCAAAAGTTTGACAAATCATATTACTCTGAAACAGATTGGTTTACTTGTGATTTTAGTAATTGTTTATTGTGCATAATGTTAATATTTTGCTATCTTGTTTGCAGGATTCATCGCGTGCCGTATCACTTGGTTTGTGGATGGAGGAGATGATTTTCAATTTAGCTGACTCCAGACTCTTCTTCAATGACCTAGAGGTAATATTTTTTAAAACTACTAAGCGTACTATGAAACTTTTCTGTTGGACGGTCTTGTCTCCACGGAGGTGTTACTGCTTTGCCTGGAATGTTCCTTAGTATGACATTAAATGTATCTATCTTGCATTTATCAAATTACAAGAGTAAAAAAAATAAAAGCTTATTTCTAATGTTTTGATTGCGCTAAACATCTTGAAAAACATGCATCCTTACTGTGAGCGGGCTTGCATCTCCACAAACCTGACTCAAAAGTGTCTCCGCCTGCTTGTCGCCATGGAAATGCTATTGTTTTGGATAACATGTTTCACAGATTTACTTAAAACATGTCTATCTCCACCACCAAAAAGTTACGCAGTGTTGTTTTTGAGTTTACTGCCATATTGCCATATAGAACATTCCAGATAAAGCATTAACAGGTTGTGGATCCTTCCTCAGAAAAGTTACATAGTGCACGTTTAACAAGTCAATTAAACAAAATTGTTAATCAAAATGATCTTAACACCTGCTTGAGACTAAGCCATCGCACTCATTTCTACATTCTTTTGCCTTGTTCTAACACAAAAGTACAAGCGAAAAACAAAGTAAGACAGAGCCCACTCAGAGCAGTGATAATTATAGGGGGAGAGCAGCCAGACAAGTGATTTTCAAGGCAAGTTTTATCCACTCTTTTGTTGTCAGAGCTCAGTAAATCTTGACCTCAGAGGGTTTACTATGACCGCTTTACATACTACCATCATGTCACTGCTGCCTTATGGTTCAGAGTATTGACACGCCACTGACTGTAATGGCGGCTAAGATTATGGCTACGTGATCTACTTTACTTTACTTTATATTAATAAAAGTCTGATTGTACAAAATTGGTTGGTTGCATAGTAATATCCTTCTTCATAAAATGTTTTCTTAAGTGCTGTTTAAGTATTTGGCCGTGCGAAACAGTTTTCTTCACTCAACAATTGGAGCTAAAAACACTTCAAGAAATAATGAATACTTATGTTTTACTGGAATGTTTTTGGAATCAACTTGGGTAAAAATGTTGACATGTCATACTGTAATAGACCAAATTTGCACATTGTAATTTAATTTATTTGTTTCGAATTCAAATTTTCCTGTGCTTTGAAATGAAATGAAATCTAGTTATGAGGTTAAAAAAAACAAAACAAAAAAACTTGCCAATTACTAAAGCATTATCAGCTATACACAAGCCCTGGGGTCTAAACATGGCCACCCATTGAAGTCAGTGGGCCGTGCTCAATGGTGCATGTTTCGAGTTTAGCCTTTAGCGGCCAGGTTCATCAGGTCCTGCCCTGCCCATCAACCATACGCAGCTGAGCTACCCCCCATGAGACTTTGCACGACAAGAGCGAGCGGAGCAGCCATGAAGTAGGCAAGGGAATAATAAATAAATTATAAATGATAATGTTTATGCTTCAGGAGCTTCCTGAACCTGTGGCTTGTTTACGACAGTTGGGCTCGTTCACATTGCTCACATGCTCGTTCATGTCGTACCACGTGACCGCTCTAACCAGTCAACTCTTGAGCTTAGCTAGCGCGCACACAGAGCTTGCTCAAAGCCGACAATTAAAAACCTTTTTTTTTAGGACAGCAGAATGATTTGGGGCTGAGAAAATGTTTGTGTTGTTGTTGATCTGAAAATAGGCAAAAATCGTCACAAAATTCGACCTTTGTGAAAGCTGTAGGTTCCCTGTCAGCTGAACATGAGCAGTTTGTGAGTACATTGCGCTCTATGAAAAAAAATCCTTTCTGGGCAGGAGGGATTTTTTCATTGTAGTACCAATGAGTGGTCACTAATCCAACTCGAGACAGCTCTAAGATAGCAATACCCTATCCAGTAATTTTAATAGATCCATGGTTATACATCATAACTTTACAACTGTATGAATCAAAGATCAATGCATTATAAACAGCTCTATTTCATAAGGACGTTGTTTTAAGTATATCTGCTGCATCATTCCATCACTTAACATACATATTAACCAAGTCACCAACCATGTGATTTTTGATCCAGTATTGAGTATAGTCCCAAAGGGGTGATTTATACATGAGAGGCCAGTGGCATAGGACCAGAGCAGAGCAACCTTTGGGAATAGAAAAATGTCCTCTTAGCACAGGAGGGATGAGGTAGTGTCTCTGTTTGCCTCAGAAACTCGATCACCAAGTTTGTCTGTCTGGGTGACCGCATGACAGCAGTGACAAAGTACTGTATTGTGTGTGAAGTATTATCAATAGTCAAAGGAAACAAAACCGCTATGGCAGCTACACAAAATAATTAGCAGGTCTTGGCTGGTGCAGAGGAAAGAATTTTAACTGATGGCACATTGTGAATTAGTTGGTTGCAGTGTTATTTAACAGTTAAGTAAATGTATGAGTGTGTCATGTTGAGTATGAGATGTTACTAAACTGGTTGAACAATTTATGACAAATATATAATCTGAGGTTTTGTGATTTTAATAAGGAGATTAACATTTGTGAGAACAGTGAAATATGAACTGCTAAATTAATACATTCAAACACAATGAAAGTACAGTATGTGGTACAAGGCTTAAGGGGGGAAGGGAGGGTGCCCAATGTTCCCCCCATAGCTCCCTCAAAGATTTTTGCCCCATTTTCACAACACATCCAGTCTCGACTAAAAATGTTCAAATGGCAACCTCAAAGAATTCCATGTTAGGTTTTATAAATCACTGCAGGGGCTAACTACATTTAAACTTGCGTAAAACAGAGGAGCAAACATGGTAGATGACTCTATATTTACATGTTAAATGAGCACCCACATTGAAGAACTTCATTGAACACCCCCATAGCTCCTCCAACCAAAAATGCTTGGCTCTGCCTCTATCCAGATGTTATATTCATAGATTTTCTCCAATTTGTGAAACACGAATTGTCGAAAATGTTCCCTTAATATCTTGAAATGGGCAAAGACAGTTGCGCTCGGAAAATGTTGTTTCGAACGCAGAAACGCATAGTTCATCCACATAATAACACCTAACTTCCTCGCTCCTCATTTTTAGGAACCGTTTTTGCCTTTTGATTACATTTCTATGTATCTTGAATAGTCTTAAATTTGCACACAATACAGTTATTTAGTTACACATTGGCTACCAGATTTGGGGCTTCCTCATTCCTCATCTTTATTTACAGTTTTGATTCCTATCCTACTGCATACCTCTCTCAGCTCCTTTTTTAGCAAACTAGTCTGGACATTCTGAAATAGATCTCTCGATAAATCCGACTGAATTGTCATTATTTTAACCAGGAATGCGACCAAGTCCACATCGATGACGTGGCTTCAGACGACAATGGACAAGACCTAAGGTAATTTTCTTTGCAAAGTATTTTTTAAAGCCACTTCTCCTGTGTCTCGTGAACCAGACATGACCTTTTGGAGTTGTAAAGGAAAAGGGAGAGATGAGATGCTCAGTGGTTTAACTTGCGCGGTTCTGTTCAAGCATGTATGTACTTTTATTGTACTTCCACAAGCGGATAGTATGTCCCAGGATTAGCCACCCCTCTCAATTCGCATCAAAACGTCTCTTTATCACTCTCCCACAGTCCAGACGGTTTACGGCACAAATGTAACCAAGCATTTCCAACTATTTTTAAGGGATAGAAACCAGACGTAATGTTTTATATTGTATTTATTTGGTTGAGTTATTATAGGTTTGCCCCTTTCAATAGTCATATGGTTTTATATTCATGCAGACTACCGCATTACGATTTATTGGCAAGTCATGATTCACAGCTTTTCAGAATATGAATTTTATTGCTCCTTGACATGTTTGTGGTGGCACCAATCATTTTTAAATATCGCCTTGACTTGCCCACAGATATCGCCTTGACTTGCCCACAGATATTACAAACGGTTAGCTCAAATTTACATTAGATTGGATACTATAGAATACACTATATCAGTAGTTTTTTGTTGTATGTTTCACAATTTTGAATTTTCCTAGATGTGTTTACCATTTTCTCATGGTACTTATAGTAATTTTATTATTATCTTTTTTTAGTTTCAAAAATTGAATTGAAATCACATTGAAACTATGTATTTCCTCCATTTTCTCATGGTACTTATAGTAATTGTATTATTATTTTTTTTAGTTTCAGTTTTTATTTCATGAAAACAAAACCATTTTCTCATGGTACTTATAGTAATTTTATTATTATCTTTTTTTAGTTTCAAAAATTGAATTGAAATCACATTGAAACTATGTATTTCCTGAAATATATATTACAAAATAAATTCAGTAGAGTAGCCAAAAATTTTACTCAAGTAAGAGTACTTTACATGACTTCAAAACAATATTACACAAATAGAAGTTGAAATATATATTACAAAATAAATTCAGCAGAGTAGCCAAAACACAGGAGTGGTTCAAGAAATTATCAATCAGCAAAAGTAATTGTAAGAGCAACTGTCTGGACGTAACATCTTGAATTATAATTCACAAAAAACACAAAATGTTAATGTAACCACAAGATTTACTCAAATAAGATTGCTGTAACTTTAATAAAAATATTTCTCATAGTAGTGAAAGTATAGTGCTGGAAAGATACTCATAGAAGTAGAATTTATTTAATGAGTTATACAAATTGATATACAATGATATAAATGTGTTGAAACATTATAATAGAACTTATCTATATGTTTTTCTTTCCCTCTTGTAGCACTTATAACTTTGGTTCGGATGGCTTCCAGACTCCCGCAGGGGCTGGCTCTCTTTGCCTGGGGTCGGGGGTCCATGGGGGAGTGGACTGGATGAGGAAACTGGCCTTTAGATACCGCCGAGTCAAGGAGATCTACAACACTTACAAGAATAATGTTGGAGGTAAGATCAGCCCTTGTATTTGTATGTGTTTGTAAGTGGATACAGCCAAAGAGTGAATGCACTTTTGTATATATATGTTTTACATCAATACTTTTTGCCTATGCTGTACGTATTGCTCTACACTTAACATTAGCAAGCTTGTTGATTCTTACACAATTAAAATATGATTCAACAACATTAAAACAAGATAACATGACAGGCAAAGTGGATTAAGTTTCTTTCTTGAACAAAATGAGGCAACACTTAAAGGGCCTATATTACGCAAAACTGACTCATGTGAGCTTTAAGCCATGCTAGAATGTTGTTACCTCCTCAAAAACATGCCCAGAGTTGTGTTTTGTTTCATTCATACATGTTTGGAGATGCAGACAAACTAATAATGCAAGGTTACTCAAAGTTCAAAATGCTCAGTTCCACCTTGTGATGTCATGAAGCAGTAGTTTTCAAGTTATCAGCTCCCTTTTACCCTTTGTTCAGCAGAGACTGGCAATTCCACAGCTGAAAGTAGCCAAATGATTTTAGTGAAGGTGTATGGAGTTTAAAAACCAGTGGAGCAAGCTGAAAGTAGCCAAATGATTTTAGTGAAGGTGTATGGAGTTTAAAAACACAGTGGAGCACTTCCTGTATTACCACATGACATCACAAGGTGAAACAGAGTGTTTTCTGTTTGAGAGAAGAACTCAGCCTAAAATGCAGGGTTTATGTGTTAAACATGTGTGAGTGAAACAAAACACAACTCCAGGTATGTTTTTGATGAGGAAACAACAATATAACAGCTCAGAAAATAGCATAATATGAGCCCTTTAAGTTTAGGGACCATGTATTACCCCCTGACCGAGTGGTAACTGTCATGTTAGTTGGTGATTATTCAGCTATTTGTTAGTACTTATAAAACACTTGATTATAACTAGTTGATAATGAACCCTACTTCAGTTGTAAAAAAAGTAGTTTAAACACTGAATACTTGTAAAATATGGCCTTAGACAAAAAAGCATTAATACGTACTTTCAAAATACTTATGGAAATGTAATTAAACACTTCTTATTCCTTTTATTATTATTGAGCCATTACTATGTGGTCCCTAAACTGAAAAATTATGCTTTGCTGAAATCAAAGTCTAGACACAAACCCATTTTCAGTGTCATAGCGCCCCAGATTTTTGTTTTTCCCTTTAAATTTAAACTTGATGTGAAATTGAACTTAGCTCAAATATATAAAACAGATATGAGCACAAATACAGATGTTGCTCTATGTCTTAAACAGCTGCCACAGTCACATTTTGTAGTAAACATGTTCAATTTTAGGGCCGTATTGTTTTCTCCTATTGAGTTTTGGCTTGTGCGGTTGGCAGGTTTACTGGGCAGCCCAAAGAGGGAGGAGTGGCTTCAGCTGAGGAGAGAGATGGAGGTGCTCACCGACCTGTGGCTCACTCAAGCACTTAAAGCTCTGGCTCTTATCAACTCCAGGTAACTATTTTTAGCATTGGAAAGTGTCTATAAAATGTACAGAACACTGTTTGTTTCTGAAGTTCTTCTAAATGAGTGCCAAGACAAGATTATAACCACAATTTATTATGACATTTAATATAGGTTGCATACATCTAAGGGCTGCGATTTTTTTGTATTGATCACTGGACTAGTCAAACTGTTATTTCTATTGTACAATGAGCTTTTTTTAAGAAGTTGAACTATGACTGAAGGCTTCTAGATAACGAATACTTAATAAGTGTGTATTATTCATTGACATTTTTATTATTTTTTATTTATATTGCTGTCTTTATTTTAAAAGGCTTGGCATGTGTTTTAGATTTTGTATAGTCTAAAAATATGATTTTATTATGAATTATTACTTATTATAATAGTTGTCTAGTTGACTTTTGATAAGTCACAATTATTCATATTATTTGTTGCAGCCCTTGTGGTGGTAACAAACTTGTTTCCATCGAAATATTTTTTGTCAACCTATACTGTTAATCTGTCGTCAAAGCAGTCTTTTGTAAACAGTCAAGCTGCTAAAATAATAGATATAGTTGTGAGTATTTTCTAACCAAAATAGATTTGACATTTTAAACAAATGTGCTCATCTAGGAGGAGGGCCAATATAACTATTGCTTGACTGCAAAAGAAGCAGTTCAAAATATAACCTTTTAACTTTATAGGCATCAGTCATGTTATTCTCTTCCTTATAATGTCATTTATCTTAATATGTGTTTTGTGTTTTGTTTCAGGCTGAACTGTGTCAATGTTTTGGTGACCACCACACAACTCATCCCAGCGCTGTCCAAAGTCTTACTGTACGGCTTGGGCTCTGCATTTCCCATTGAGAATATATATAGTGCCACTAAAACAGGTAATTATATCATATCATTGTACTTGGCGCAAAAAATTTTCAGTTTTTAAAATATTTTTTTTTATTTTGTCGATCTTATAACCAATTGTACAATCATTTTGCCTTAGTTATTGTAAAATTATAATATACTTATTCATAAAATCCAATAACATACATTATATTTTATTTTTGTAGGTAAAGAGAGTTGTTTCGAGCGTATCTCCCAGCGGTTTGGGCGGAGGGCGGTGTACGTTGTCATTGGAGATGGAGCGGAGGAGGAAACCGTGGCCAAAAAGGTACATCTCAATCTTGTGTTTATGACAGCTGGAGAATTGACCACGACCAATCAGTTAACCTCGTACAATCCTTTGGATGTGCTTTGGTGCAAAAGGCTGTGGAGCTTTGCACTGGAATCGTATTATCTGCACACGCTATATCGTATTTTATGTGCTATTATGCGTGGAGACACATTTCACATCTGTGCTTTGTCCCTCGCAATGTGTTTTTTACTTTCCACAATGGTTCTTGAAATGTGAATTGGTTTGAATGAGATGAGCAAAATAGCATAATTTATGACATTATGAAAAACACTTGTGTAGAACAGCATTGTCACAAAGACGCTCATGGGAGTAATTGATGAATAAATTGTACTTTTTAAGTGTAGTTTTATCACAACATATTTTACTTACAGGCTACTTGAGTGAAACATGTTGGTCTATAAGATTTAAATTTGTTGTATTCTTCTGAAATACCAGATTTTTTGCATTTTTATGATTTGATCAGACTACAAGATGTCATGTTGTGTTCTAACAGTGTTGGGTTAATTGAGTTATCACAAAATAATGATTTATTTATTACTACGGGTTTTGTTTGTTTTTTTATCAGTATTCAATAAAAAATGTACTCTTATTCTGATATTGGGCAAAGTCAAATGTAGACTTTATGTTTTGTGCTTATTGTTGTAGGTAATTGTTCTATTAATAGTAGGTTCGTTTTCTAATAATAGCCTTCTGAATATTTCTTGTTATCTTTTTCAGAAAAACATGCCTTTCTGGAGAGTTTCTTGTCGGGCTGATCTGGAAGCACTGAGTCATGCACTAGAGTTGGACTACCTCTAGAGGGCGCCACAGTATCACACATTCTTCAATTTCAGCTTCTGTGCGCAGCTAGTGGATGGGAAGTTGCCACTACAGACTTTACTTCAGTTACAAGACTTGATCCAGCCAAAGGGACCCTAAGTGGATGAATTTGGGATATAATTGCAACCAACAATGTTCATCTGAAATTTGAAGCACAAAAGTTGGACCAAAACTACAAGGGACCAGAGCTTCAAAACCGAACTTAAAATTGTAATTATATTTGTCAGGGTTTTTCTTGTACTATTTTTTTTTTTTTTTTTTGTACATAACAGATTGATGCACTGAACAACACCCGTTTCGACCAGGAGTTAAAATGCCATTTGAGAAATTACATGAATTATACTAGGCCATAAAGCAAATCTTGAAAACCATTTCTGCATGATAACTGTGATTTGATTCATTATAATTGCGTTAACTCTTTGACTATTTAAAACATTAACAAAATTAACGTCATGATAGACATAGCCACTATTAAGTCCCTGTAGTTAGAGGCTATAAAAATAGTTTTATAATAATATGACCTATTTATTGTTGAGTTTGCAGCATTTCCTAAGGACCCAAAACATGCTCTTGTAATATGTCTCCAAAATGCTGTGTATTGGCTGGGGCTGGAATACGTGGGTTGTATGTTGTTTTGTTTTGATTTTCTTTACTTTAATTGTCGCCTGTCATTTTCCTAATCTCTTGTTTTGTAAAATAGACTGGTATGAGAGTGCATGTGCTGAGTCCACTTCAGTCAGATTAGTAATGATATGTATATAATGCTTTATTGTTGATTTATTTTTAGATTAATACAAATAAATTAAGTGCATTGTGGGGAAAATAGCGTGTCATTTGTGTGTTGTCAAAATCAGTGTTTCCCAACGAAGGGTACACGAGCACTGACAATTTCAAACGAAGGTAAAATTTAATAGTATTTGAATATAGAGTATTAGTATAAAGTAGGGCTGTAGTCCTTAGGTCTTTCAGTCAGTTAATCGGTTGAAGGTGTGTTAGTCGTCCAAAATTTGTAGTAGTCAACTTATTTTCAAATTATTCAGTTCAATTTAGACAAAATGTATTTTGATTATAAGGATGTACTTGAACAACAGCAGAAAGGAAAGGGTATGCATCATGAGTTTGAAGTATTTTGGAAGCATTTAGGAAAAGATATATGGTCTGACACTGAAAAGTTTAAGGAGTTTTTGCCACGCCCCCATTTCAGTCCACTGAACGATCGACAGAACATGGCTTTAGTTGGCCAAGAATTTCTTTAGTCGACTACAGCCCTATTCTATAGTTCAACATCCAGTTTTTATAAGATGATTCTGGACATAAATATAATTAAAACAAGGAATTAAATATTAATATTGACAATATCCTGGTAAACAGATTTATACCTTAAAAAATCACCATTACACTAGATAGGGGGTACTCAAAGTGTTAAAAAAGGGGGGTACTCAAGACAGAAAGTGTTAAGAACTCCTAGAAAATCGTTATGTATCGTTACTGTTGCTGTAATTATCATTTTTGATCTAACAGCGCCCCCTCCTGGATACAAATTGCAGCAACAACAAAAGCGGACAGAGTAAACATAGATCCAGCGTAATTAGTAATACTGTTTTATTTGTCAAAGCACAGAACTCAAAAAGCAGATTCAAGTATTGGATTTCAGGTAGCAGCATCTTGTGGACACACACACACACAAATAATTACACAAATAAATATTGTAAATAAATATATTCACATTAATTAAGGTGAAAAGTAGTATTATGAATCAAAAGCTATATACTTGCATATACAGTAAAAAAAATAACTCAGATTAGCCGCTTTTAACAGACACCATTTTGAACCCTCGGACGGTGCATCTAACATCTGTGAGCATGAGGTTAGCGTGCAACATCTTGGATCCAACCATCCGGGGAATAAAGGAAATGGCCTGTTGCACTTTTCCACCAGCTTTCAAAGGAGGCATCCTATGAGGAAAATGAAAATAATTTTAGACAAGGCATTTGTAAGTTAGGGTTTTATACAATGAAGTTTGGAAATACTAAGTTTATATGTAGGTAGGCAGGACTCTCAAAAGTATTGAAAACAGATGATAAATGATACTAAAACTATCAACGAAAGTAGATACTAATTTTCGCAAGTATCTATCGACCATACCTGAACAGTTTTAGAATTACTTTGAGCTTTATCAGAGCTATTATAAGACCACGTGATAATAAAGTACTATTATTATTTGCAGAATTTGTGTATGCACTGTACAGTACAATCAGCACATGTTTATAACCTCCTCCTAATTTGGATCATGTGATCATACCACATAACTATTCAAAAATAAAATCAAAGTTAGCTGCGTCTTTCCTACTCGCAATATCCAGTGAATGTGCATCATCAAATATGTCATGATGTGAACTGTCTGCATTCTTTAGCACTGGGAGTCTACTGTCTGGCACTCCTTGGTTAAATACACCTCATGTTTGATAAGAATGCGTGAGTCATTGGTGCTATGTGTTTAATGACATTTGATTTAACAGATTTTTGGCACTGACCTGAAGGTGACTTTGTCCTGGACGAGCCCTGCCCCAGCGATGATCAGGATTCCACTGACAGGATGAGAGAATGGGTTTGTGAAAGTCACTGTGGCCATCTGCTCTTTGTGCACCATCACCGAGTTTTCATTTGCAATCTAGAAGAGAAAAGACAAGGTTATTGATTACCATAGAGATAGAGATTAAAAAAATAAAAAAATAAATAAAAATTAAAGTATTAGGGTAAACGTTTGGGGATTAATTACGTATTTTTTAGCTAAACTAAATCCTCCTTGATTCCACGGATAAACTAAAGTTGACTCTAACATCATGAACTATACATGAGGCCCTGGTCTATGCACTTCAGAGGGACAACCTGTAGAGGGAGGGTGCCCCACCATTACACATTCACTTCAAAATCGTACAGCTTCTGTGTTTAGAAGAGTAAGTATTTGTGTCTTCAAGCTAATGTTAACTAAAATTAAAATTAATAAATGAATATGTGCAGCTAGTGACTGAGCCATCGATACAGCGAAAATTTTAAACTTAAAACATTTTGGGGGATAGAGCTGTCAAATGGGAATATTTATTTGGAATATATTTGACCAAATCATGAGTAACTATACATGTATATATATATTTTTTTTTTTTAAATGTGTGACTTCTCTGTTTGAAAACAAATAACAAACAAATGAACCAAAGAAGCCTTTAATAAATACCTTGATAATAAGTTGTGGGCTGGCGATGTTGAACTCCTCTGTAGCCAGGGCCTGCTCCTGAGTGCTCAGATCCTCCAAAACAACAGCCAGGTTTATGAGGTCGTCTCCTACCACATCTTCATACTGCACTGGGAGGATCTGCTGCTGAACGATTTTAACTGTGGAGGGACAAGCGAAGAAATTTATAAAAGTCTGTAATAACTGTCAATACAACAGCTACATAAGAAGTAAGTAAGGATATAGAAATATACTATTTCATACTTTTGTACCCTTGTATAACATACATTTTCCATACCTTTTGATATTGTGGAAAAAACAACTTTTTTCTATATTTGACTGTATAGTTTAATTCATTTTTTGGGATTGCATATTGTATTTAGAAATAGTTTGGTATTAAAAGTTTACAATACCTAAAATGCAATATATTTTAGAACAGAGCCCTATATAGATTCAAATTGGTTCAAAAGTAGCGCAGCCCAACACTGTGTTGCATGTCCAATATCAAAATTTGATATAGAACACAATGACATTTTCTAATGCTACGCAACTTGGCCACCGCTTGATGCTCAGTTCTTTACCTTCTGTAGGGCCCATTTGAATGACCCCGTGAGACTCCCAGAAGGTGTCAGAGGGGCTGTGGTTGTACTCCTTGGCCTGGGCGTTGAGGTGCATTTTCAGGCGTTTGACCTTGTTCTGTTTGTTGATGATCTTCACAGTGAAGCGGATGGGCTCTCCAGAAACTGCAGGTTTGTCTAAACTCAAGAAGACCAGGACTCCCGTTTGTGCAGATGATGCTGGAAGAACAAGACAAAATGTAGTGTTACGAATTACAATATAGCATTTGTGATATCATAAAGTTTTGTGTACAAATCAAGGAGTAGCAGTATGACGTTCCAAGTATTGGGATGTTCAAAACTGTTTTGCCAAAATATTCTAGATGCTATTTAATCTCTATTTTACCATTACTATATGCCTATAATAATACCAATCATTACTCAATATGATTTAAGTTTGTAATAATTATTTTATTTATTCTGATTATACTAAAATGTACCTCAGTGCCACAATACATGTTTTAAATTTTGAATTGACCAATGGGCACAGATAAAGCAGAAAAATGTAGCAGTTCCATACAAACAGAAATAATACTATGCGTAAGACAGTACAGAAAACAAGAGTAGAATAAATGAATGTGTAATTGTTACCTCTCCTCAGTGTAGACTCATCAGAGATTCTCGAACTTCTTGATGACATAGTAGATACTGGACCTATAGCGAATAAAGATACAACATATAAGCACAAGTAGCATTCATACAAATCAGAACAGTTACTAATAACATAAACGTGTACATACTTTTGACCACCTTGTAGTCCCCCGTGATGTTCTGGACTCTGGGGAATCCCACAGCTTTGGTGCAGATCAGGGCTCCCACTTTCTCTGTGTCCTTATTCACTCTGACCACCTGGCCCTGGCTCACAATAATGGTATGGACATCCGCGTTCACCTCAGCATAGACGAACGGGACATCGTAAACCAGGCCTATGCGCCGCTCTCGGACGGCTTTGACAGGGGCGGGGCCACAGCAGAATACGCCTGATGATTGGACAGAAATAGAATAGTTTGTTATTTCAAAGATAAAGGGGTTTTCTGTGGTAATATGTAACTTTTCTGATGGGGTTTGTCACTTGCTTGTCTCCATGGAGATGTTATTGCTTTGACTGCCATGTTCCACAGTATGGCTTTAAACATATCTATCTAGATTGAGGCAAGCAGGTGATGCCACCAGGCCAAGGTACAGGTCCGATCTATGGAATGGCGACTAATTCACAGTAAGAATTCAAGTTTATCACAGTATTTCTGAACAAATGTAAATGATTAAAAGCAAGATGGATACATTTAATGCTATTCAGGGTTTCAGCTTCCTGTTATATGCAATATTTTAAAACCTTTTTCCTGATTCAAAAGATATAATATTTTATTTTAAATTGTTGCTGTGGCAACGGTCTCATAATTCCGAAACTCATGGATACTTTGGAACATTTTAGGCAAAACAACAACATCTCTATAGAGACAAGCAGGTTGCAGATCCTTCACCAAAAAGTTACATAGTGCACCTTTAAGACAGACATAAAGAAGGATATTAAGGAAACTTTTTTGAGAAGATGAGCGACTAACCTCCGCTTCTCTCCTGAGGGGTGGGGTCCAAAACTTGCCACCCATCCATGGTTGATCCCAGGTCAGGCCGGGCCATCCAGCACTCCACCCACACGTGGAAGTTCCTGTAGAGGAGAAAAGTCAACACATGGTTAGGATTATGAGCTCTAGATACACAGAATTATAATATACGGTAGTTGTTGTTTTTTTTGTTGTTGTTTTTTTTATTTAAGTCTGAATAAACTACTTTTAGTTCATGAAATAAGTCTTTATTCCTGCTTTAACACAGCTAATTAAAGTGTAGCGTTACCATACATTTCATCATTGCCAAAGAGACAAAACAGCTAGATCTATGTTTCCAAAGTGACTCATATTTCACTTTACTTTACAAACTTTTCACTTTCTCCCCGTCGTGCACCCAATTATATCAGTAGTTATTCCAGCCCCCTGCTTACTCACCATATGCTGTCTTTGCTGCCGTTGAGCTTCTGTCCAGTTTTGGAGTAGTACTCTTCTATCACCAAGTTGCTGTTGGTGTCGTGAGCCGAGTTGTAGTTGGTGACGACACGAGAGGGAACACCGAGCACCCTCATCACTGTGACGCAATCAGAGAGAGGACAGACGTTTAGAATGGAATGATAAACATGACAATACCGGAGAAGGGGTTACTTCATGGAAAAGTGAATCATCGTGTACTCTTATGATTCATGTGAGAACTGGACAGCGGTAACAACTGTACATAACTGATTTTTCATAGAGCGTGAAGTACAATCAGCGATCCATATTGATGTTATAATGCTATTGGTTGCAAAATCAGGCAAAGCATCTATTGACAAAGCAACACAAAAGAGTACTTCTGACGCACCCTTAAGTTCAGATGTTGGTTTTGTATGGATAATAGAAACGACTAAGTAGAGTGTAAGTGGAATAAAGTGTTGAAGTACTAGTTAGAATTAATAAGCACTGACTGTTTAAAAAAAAACAAAAAACAATAGGGCTACAGCGGCGACTACTTTTGCTGCAATTAATTTGTAGTATACTTGTACAGCTATAACATGCTGTACAGCAATGAATATTAATATCAAAACTAAAATTTTAAATACGAAAAAAAGCAAAATGTCCTTAAGAAATTGTATAAGAATAAAAATGTAAAAAACAAAAAGCAAAAAACAGTTCAAGTATCAAGTTTTACTACTGCTAACTGATAGGAATCAACCTAAATTGCATTTCTCTATTCTTATAAGTAACTACATTGTATTTTGTTGTTTTAATGCTTCTCTTTTCACTTCACTTTTAAACTCTACATGTTTGCTCTGTGTTATTATATTATGTGTGAGCTACAGTGTCCAAATAATTTCCCTTGCGGATCAGTAGCGTCTAAATCACCCGATGTCGTTCAGAAAGCATTGTAGATTGTTGTTTTTACCTGTGCACATGACGGCTGCAAACACCCAGCACTGGCCGTACTTGACCGGACTGAAGTCGGACTGGGCCCACTGCCTCAGGATGTCCCCACTGCCGGTCCACAGAGACGGGTGTACGCCCTCTTTGAAGTCCCCGGTCCAGTTCCCTTTGACCACCCCTCGGTCGTCCTCACAGTTTATCTGCAATACAAAACATAATGTCAGTACTGTAAGTGCAGTAGTAAAAAGAGCATTTGAACATGTTTCCTCACTGACTTGTATGGACTTTTTTCTCCAGCCCCTCATACAACTAATCACTACAGGTTATGTCAGTACAGGCCTTATTATACGCTGCAAACTGAACTGAGCACTGAACAAAATATGTTGATTTTTTTTATTTGAGAAGTTTTGAAAAGTTTAGCTGTTTTTGGTCAATAATTTGGTTTCAGTTATATCTGCCTCAAGTAAGATTTTTAACTTTTATGGTTGACATAAAAAGTGCAATTTTCATATCTTTGTTCCTTGAAACTGAAAACAAAAACATCATGAAAGATATCTGCAGTACCTTTAAACTATTCCCACAATCTAGTTCATACAATTTAAAGTGATTTTTTACACTGTAGTTTGCCATTAGTTATAATTTTAAGCATAATTTTCAACGCTCCACTTGATTATATGCTGTTACTTGCTCCCATCCTTTCCATGTTTGCTCACAACGTTTACACCACCAGTAAGTCGTCTTCTTTGAAATAATTACAGAGTATAGCCAGTTCCCATAATGTTTATCGTTCTTGGCAGACGACACAGGTTGAGCAAGTTGGAACATAGCGAACCGCCGCTTTTAAGACAGCTCCAATGACGTACTTTGACTTTATACTTGTCATTTTGCATATTTGAGGGTTGTGTTGTGACTGGTTATGTTTCATGTTTGTTTTTATTATTGCTCTCACCATAGCAGACACCACGCGGCTGAGGTAGACTGGGTCATTGCGGTTCAGGTAGTCCATTCTTCGGTTTAGCTGGTGCTGGGGGCTCACCTCCAGAAGGTTCAGACAGGCCTCCAAGACCCCAGACTCAAACTGTGAAGACAAAAAGAAAAATACGGTTTGTTGACAGTGGAAGTGTGTGCTTTTTTCTTTTTAAAATGTATTAAAATTTATTGTAGTAATGTGCAGAAGTAAATCAGTGTGAATCAGTGTCTTGTGTAAGTGTATAAATAAGAATGAAAATATACCTTTTTTAAAATAAATGAATTGGTGTATTGTTTGTTAATTTTGTCAAATTCAGCAAAATAATAAATAAAAATAAAAATAAATAAATGAATCTGGTGCAAGCACAATGTCTATAATTTAAAGGTGCATTGTGTAACTTTCCTGGTAGGGCATGCCACCTTGTTGCCTCTATATGGAAAAGTTATGCATAAGTGTAATGCCACATTATGAAAGATTCCAGGCGACACACTAACATTTCCATGGAGACAAGTTGATGGCGGACCCTCCACCAGAAAAGTTACACTATGCACCTTTAAAGTAAAATTTCAGTAACCTGCGTATAGTATGAAACAGGCCTTAGAGAGGTTAAGCAAATAATGTAAGATTGGCTGTATTTCTACATGAAACATATAAATTAGAATAGATTACAATGCATCTACAGTATGATAAAATAACTTGTCCTACCTGATCAAAAGACCATGGCCGTGGCACCAGGTTGGTGGCAGTTCCCATAAAGAGCAGGCCGGAGTCGTTCAGGACATACTCCTCTCTCTGGTCCTCAAACGGGATGTACACTGAGTCCTCTGCAACATACATCGAGAGCCAGGGTTAATACTGAATTGCATTAATAATTATTAGTTAAAACATGCTAATTTGCTAACTTCTTTTATTCTTATTAGTCATGTACAGGATATATAAAGCAAATATCCTCCTGCATAATTACATAGCACTTAAGAGTAAACTTATTTAATACATTGTAAATTAAGTGTTAAATATAAAAAATAGCATTATGCAAGAATATAAGCTAGAGGTGGGACAAGACCCAAAATAACGAATGTGTTGACATAAACCATAATAAACACAACTTATAAAAATATATTGATAATTTTATTTCCTTTTCCTTGAACATTTTAAGATTTATTATAGATTTAAGATTTTATTTTTATTAATTAGCTTCAGTAATTGCACGCTGTGGTTCATCCTGTTCTTTGCATAGTGGTGACAAAACAAGACGATTCTCTACAGGGACAAGAAGGCTTGTGGCATCAGATTTTGCACCATCCCCAACTAAAACCAAGTAAAATGCAAGTAAGTAAAGACAAAACCACAGACTGTGTCCACTGACCTTTGCACCAGGGGTTGCAGAGCAGGGTGAACTTGCCCAGTGTGCAGACGCTCTGTCCATCTTTAGTGAAGGCACATATGACTAAACTGTAGCGTCCGACTGAAGCGGAGGCGGGGGGGCTGATGTAGACAGAGGGCTGCTGAGGGTTCAGGGAGGGCAGGTCTATGTAGGCTGTCCACAGAGAGGCCGACTGCTTTGGCCTGTAGTTCACTGGCATTATGGTGTACAGGCGACCTGGAGGGAAATGAGTTTGGTGTAAAAAAAATGAGCGTTATAAAATCATTAAATCATCCATGCTGTTGGGTTAGTACGTGTAAAACCTCTTTAAAAGTTTATTTCTATAGTACTGTTGATGCACAATAAACATAAAATAAACATTAAAATATTTATTCTTATATTGTTTTTTTGCTTGTTCAGTTGTCATGGGCGATATTTTTGTCCTGCAGTGGTGTTGTTGTAGGTGTAGCCTACATCTGGCTCTATTTGGAAAAAATATATCATGCAAAAATAAAATATATTTCAAAATTTTGAGGGAATGAAACCAGTTTTATTTTGCCATCTATTGTTTCTTAGTAGAATGCCTAATTTTGCAAACAGTGTGACAGCAGAATAGGCTGGACTTTTCATTGTTTTGATGGGTTTTAGAATAAAACTAAGTGTTATGTCTTTTGAACGGTGAAAGGTTGCATATAACAGCTAGCTGAAAACCATGGATAGTCCACTGTAAAGAACATGCCTAGTTATGAAATTATTTTGTAAAGTTGAATCTTACCATGACATTTTTGTTCCATAACCAAAAAAACATATATTCAACAATCCAAAGCACCATTACCTAGCATGATTTTGATCTTGAGAAGGTCTGTATTGGGGTTGAAAGGTCGTCCTTTTAGCTCCAGGCTGACCCTAAACTCAGCGCC
>KN470306.1:0-14051 GCA_000787095.1 Periophthalmodon schlosseri | reverse complement strand
CAAACTAAAACAAATGATCTAAAAGAGTTTATCAAAAGTATTATATTCACAAAAGCATCATTAATGTTTGATGTCCCCACACACGTAATAATAATTTTCCAAAGACTGTTTACACTAGACGCTCCTCTCCCTCTACCACACTCTACTCTCTCACCAGTACCTGCAACATGTACTATTCCAGATAGAGTTCCCTGTTGGTCGTAGTAGGCTTTCCTATTGAGACAATTAACCGTGGTAGATTTCCACAGCTGATTTATACCCCAGCGAGAGGCATTGTGCATAGTAATTTGAGGGCACTAGGGGGCAGCACATGTATAGCAAACGATAAGCCAATTAAGATGGTCTTGTTAAATACTCGTTCCATTGCCAACAAATCATTTATTTTAAATTACTTCTTCATTAAGAAAGACTTGGACTTTATGTTTATCACTGAGACCTGGCAGAGATGTGATCAGCATATGTCCTAAATGCATTCTGTTCTCCAGGCTGTTCCTTCACATGTGAGCCTAGAACTTCAGGCCGCAGTTGAGGCCTTGCTATAATACATACAGATTTAGATACAGCTTTTCATGCCACAGAACAAATTCTTCTTAAAAATTGGACGCTTAACTCCTGTTGCTTTAATCTATCCCCTCCCTGGGCCAAATGTCATGTTTTGGCCAAAATTCTGTGATTTTTTTTAACCTCTGTTATTAAACTTGAAAAAATTATCCTACTTGAAGATTTTAATATGGCCATCAATGATTTATCTAACAATCTCGCAATGAATTTTATAAATCTCAGTGAGTCCTTCAACTTTTGCCAGCATGTTAATGGCCCTACGTATATTAAGGTTAACACTGTAGATCTTATCTTCTCCCATGGGCTCACTGTAGCTATGGAAGGATCTGAAGAGTTATGTGTGACAGATCACAGCTGTATCCTCTTCAATATCTCCATAAACCTGAAATCCCAGTTGCTAAGCAGGTTCAATACTTTCGTATACTTAGTAATTCAACAGCTGCTATATTTTGTTCAGATTTTAGTAAGAACTTTGATGGGTTTTTTTCTGACGATGCCCAGGATGTTAATTCTATTGGTTCAACTCTCACTGTTCGGCTTCTCTTGATAATATTGCACCTCTGAAACAGAACAGTGCCATCTATGAGACCCAACCCTTTGATAAACAATACTATTCCTTACTCAAATCCACCAAGCTCCTACTCCATGGCCCCCATTTTGAAGAGCTCTTAATACTGCAATTGAAGAACCTCTATCAGTCTATTTCAGAGATTTTATTACTGCAAATAAGCAAAACCCCAAAGTTGTTTTTGACACCATGATTGTGTCCTTCCAAATGCCTTCCCCGTTCCTGTTTTCTGAAGATTGTGAAAACTTTTTAGCATTCTTTGCAAACAAAGTATTTTACACCCATATCCCTGAATAACTTAGATGAGCTTGTATGAAGACCTCATTTAGCCCTAATGATATTTTGCCAACTAGCTTTTTGAAAAAAGTATTGCCGTCCATTGGTCCCGCACTACTTCACATCATTAACTGCTCTCTGATCTCTGGCTGCTTCCCCACACATTACAAGCACTCTATTGTTCATCCTCTACTCAAAAATTCAATCTTGTTCCCCTTGTTCCTTGCAACTACAAGCCAATTTCAAACTTGCCTTTCATCTAAACAATTTCAGAGAAGGCTGTTGCTAATCAAATGAGCCCCGTTCTGAGCAGACTTCAAATTTTTGACAAATTTCAGTCTGGTTATCGACAAAACCATCCAATGAGACCCCCTCGCTCAGAGTGCACTGTGACATCGAAAAGGCCGCTGACAGTGGTCTAAGTACAGTCCTTGTTGTTGTTACACTTCCGACACTGTGGGCCATAGTGTTAGAAAAACTAGTGGGAATCTCTGGTAGAGCCTTGGGTTGATTCTCCTTCTTGTCAGGGAGATGCTTTTTTGTCCCGTCAGGTCCTTGTATGTCCACATCTGCCCCACTGTCCTGCGGAGTTCCCCAAGGGTCAGTGCTAGGACCAATCTCGTTTGCCCAGTACTTGATTCCACTTGGTGAAATAATAGGCAAATTTAAGGGAAAGTCTTACCATATTTACGCATATGACATTCAGTTGTACTATTCCTTTGACCCTGAAGACACTGAAAATCTCAAAATCTTGCTTGACTGTCTGGCATCTATTGATACGTAGCTCACAAACCACTTCCTTCACCTCACCCCAAGTAACCATGACAACACTATTACGAATATTTCCAAAAGCATCGGGACCTTAAATTCTAACATTCCCTCCTCCCCAAGAACTCTAGGAATCATTTTTGATCAGGCCCTGAATTTTGAACAGCATATCCAAGCTTTGTCCCGCTGATGCTTCTTGTACCTCAAAAACATTTCCAAACTCAGACCTATACTGACTCATTCAGAACAGATCATACATGCTCTTGTTTCGTTGTTTCGCCTCAATTATGGTAACTCTCTCTTCTTTGGCCTCAATAAAACATAATCAGATGTCTTCAACTAATACAGAACATTGTGGCAAGGCTCTTGGCTAGAACCCTTGATACTGCCACATCACTTCTGTTCTTGCCACTCTTCATTGGTTGCCTTTTCAGGACAGAATCAATTTTAAAATTCTGGTCACAGCCTACAGTGCTCTCCATGGGCAGGCCCCAAGTTACCTGTCCCACCTAGGCCTGCCAAGATAACTATTATTTCACACTTCAAAATTTGTTATCATGACAGGCCTAGTCCCACCATCTCCACAGGTCGTAGTCTCAGGTTTGACCAGCAGCTGTTAAATGTTCCACAGACTAGGTTTAAAACAAGGGGTGACCAAGCATTCAAATCTGTTGCATAAATTATAGAATGCACTCCCCCTTAATGTTAGAACAGCAAGAACCGTTGAGTAATTTAAAACTAATTCAAAGACTCACGTGTATAGACTTGCCTTTCTTTGCTCACCTGTTTTAAATGCCCTCTATGTTTTTATTTATTTTAATTTTTTGTAAATGTTGATGTTTTTTCTGACTATTGTATTTTATAATGTTTCTGGATTTTATCTTTTTATTAATATGAATATTTTTAATCTGTAAAGCTGATCTCTGTGAAAGGTGCTCTATAAATAATTTAAATGTATGTTTTACAGTATACTTACTTATAGTATACTTACTTATAGTACACATATTTACTTACTTACTTACTTACTTACAGTGTAATTAAAAAGAAGCCAGCAGAGCAAGATCCCTAGTAACACCATTAGAATAAAATATAAAGCTGAAATACAATAAAATGACAATAAAACTAACTGATGTCAGGGGGAGGGAGTTCCAGAGGGAGGGAGCCCACACAGAGTTTAGCATCAGCATCTTACTATTAATATTACTACTTCTTTATTACTACTGAGAGAGTCACTACGATGCATTCTACACCACTGTTTCTCTGGACAGGACCCTCCCAAATTCTCTGTGGTTCCTGGAGGGGAGTACAGGCAGGAGGCTGGGAGAGAGCTGGTCATCCCGTGCGAGGCAGAGGGAGATCCCTTTCCCAACATCACATGGAGGAAGGTATATAAGACTCTGACTCCATTTGAAACCGTGGAGGAGTTTGAAGTTGCAAATTATATTTCTAAAGTGACTACTCAAAATTTAATGACCTAAAGTATGCAATGCTATTTATTTTTAATCACATTTTAATGTCGTCTATAAAAGATGCCATCAAGAAAATGCGTTAGACCATAATGGTGTGTGAGTCTTAAACAGTATTTCATATTTATAGTACAATTAGTAGTCATTTAATCACGTGGGTCATTATGCGTGTTGTTTAAAGTAGACTGAAGTAGACGATACATATTTCACAAACTGAAACCTGAATCCTCTTTAATGTGCTTTTATCTTTGTGTTGCTCGGCTGACTCAGGTCGGGAAGCCCAGTAAAAGCAAGCACAATGTCCTGCCGCGCGGCAGCTTACAGTTCAAGTCCCTGACGAAGGAGGACCATGGAGAGTGGGAGTGTGTCGCCACCAACGTAGCCACGAGCATCACTGCCAGCACGCACGTCCAAGTCATAGGTACACTCACTGTGATGTCTACATTTTATTATGTAGTGGTATATATTGTTTCCCTCTCTTACTGACACGGGGGCAGTCAACACTATTTCATGTGTTGATTCAGTAGTCACAAGTTGGTTGTTAAAACATTTCTGGCATCTAGTTTTAAGAAAAAAAAACTAACAATATGTGACTGTTGTAGATGCTTGAGGACTTGAGACATTAATATATATTTATACTTATTTTTACTTTTACAATGCAAATTTATTTCTATAGAACATTTAAAACAACTTAAGCTGACCAAAGTGCTTCATATAAAAGTCAACAAAAAACAAATATACAGATAACACAATACATAGGAAAAGAACAATAAAACACCAAGATATACTGTGTAGCTAGTATTGAATGTCAGGGTGAAGAGGTGGGTTTTCAGTTTTGTCTTAAACTGCTTTAAAGACTGAGAGAATCTGACAGGCAGGGGGCGCTGTTCCATAGTCTGGGTGCTGCCACAGAAAAGGCTCTGTCACCTCTGGTCTTGAGCCTGGCTTTGGGCACAGCAGCAGGAGCTGGTCAGCTGACCTCAGGGCTCTGGGTGGAGTATAGAGCTGCACTAACTCCCTCAGATAAAGAGGACCCATTTAAACACAATCAGTAACATTTTAAATTACACCTGAGTTGAAATAGGAGCAATTATCTTTAGTATTTTTATTCTTTCTTTCAGTGGCTTGTTGGCAGTGGGCCTGTCCATCATGTCCCAGCTACTTAAATGTTACTACACTAGAAACACTAATATAATGGAGAAAAACATACACATATGTGATGGTCAGACCAATATTAAAATATTTATATTTTGATTCTGGAAAAGTTGATTGCAATTGGCTGAAAGCAGGTGAAAAGCAGATGATAGCACCTCTACTCCAAGGTAAAGCAGTTTTGATGCATTTTTGGTATTGGTATCTTATAAGAAATTGCACTACTGATCCAAGAACACCTCCAGCTCAGTCCTTGTTATCTTGTCTACATCATCAGAGGTACTATAATACTCCCTACAGTGAAAGCATTGCGAGACTTGAATGGACAATATTACCACAATGTGTTGAGTGTTCATGTCTCTGGGTCCCGCACTGATAGTAAATAAGCTCTCTCAACGCCCTCAGGCTACTTCATTTATTCTATAACAGTATCAAAACAATATCACAATTCCATCCTTAGTAGAGTAAAACAATAATCACTGGTATGGCCCATCACTATCACAAGTCTTTTCCACATCAGTTCACTAAAGGTACATTCACTAGCAAGGACCATGCCACAACAATGGTATATGATAAAGATATTTATCGACGATATGGATCGATGTGGAGGCTGGGTAGAGACTCAGGATGGGGGCTCTGTCTCAGGCGGTTAGCCCAGCCGATTCAGGACCCCCCCCCCCCTCCCCCCCGTCTCTGTAGATGGTGAGGTCTTCAGGCTGAAAGATGAACAAGAAACGGAGATGGGAGGGAGGGGGACGAGAGAGCAGAGACAGACGGTGTTGCCAGGATAGACTTGTATAAATAGGGCTTCTGGGTAATTAGAGGTGTGGTTGAGGTGAGCTATGGTTCGCTGGAGAGGAGCAGGAGGAGGTTGAGGCGTGGTCCTGCTCCTGAATTTCAGTTAATCAAATAATTAACTCCATATTTTAGAATGCAGGAGGGCTACTTGGATGTGTAGAGAATGTGCAAAATTGTCCTTTAGGTGCTCTTCAGTGCAGGGACCCGTCTCAAAATCAAAACTGAAAACACCTGAGGCATTAAAACAGTTCAAAGTTATTAAAACTCTTTATTACCACATGACAGATTAAGTTAAAATTACGCCAATGCACTTCAGCCTTCATCAGGACATCAATTGTTTTGTTTTTTGTATTTGACACAGCTCACTATAGGATTAGATGCTTTTTTACCAGTGTTTTTCCTCTCTAGGCACAAGCCCCCACGCTCCCTCCAGTGTCCGCGTGGTCGGGTCCTCCACCTGGGCCAATGTGTCCTGGGAGGTGGGCTACGACGGAGGCTACCAGCAGACATTCTCAGTCTGGTATGGCCATGTGTGAGTCATCCCAGCATGCTTTGCTTCCTGCTTTTCTTCTACTTCCTCTGTTACTTCTAAAATGTGTTTTCCAGGGTTGTGTTCAGAACAGTTGTGAAACATAGAGGTGGAAATACACGGAGGTCCATCTCTTTAGATTGACCTTTGAACCTGAGGAGCGCTTCAATACAACTCCACTGAACATGACCCCAGTTCTGTCCCGCTGCTGCCGCTTTGCTGCTGCTCAAATGGAAGAAACGTGATTGGACCAGGGCACTTTAAATATGTATTTGCTCATTCTTAAGGCTAAATACAACATTTTAAAGCTAACGATGCTAAAGCTAAAGGACAAAGGTCAAATGAATACATAATGTGATAAATACATTATTCAACCATATTTATAATATTGGATTCTACCCAAAACTAGTGCTTTTAGATGATATCTTTCCTGCTTTTCCCGTATTTGTAACCATAGCAAACGTAATGTATAGTTCTAACCATAGACTGTATATATAAATGGACATAGCTAACTCGCTAGCTGCTGCGTCCCAAATAGGAAGTGATCATGGGCGCACTTCCGGCTCCATCGACTCTGGCTCCAATTCACTCCGCTATCTGTAACTGCTGCTCTTAGGCTCATCATTTTGGTTTTAAAATGTTCATATTAACCCGCTCTACATGATCCTGGTAACTTTATTTCGCTATTGTGCCCGTAACTTAAGATATGAACATTAATAAGAGACAAATCAGCTGCCTTTGTAACGCTAGCAGGAAGTCACTCCTGCTAGCGTTAGCAACAGGTTTGAGTGACAGCGTTGCAAAGTGCCCACCCCCTGCCAAACCAGCGGTGCAGGTGGGAAGGGGCGTTACTTTCAACAGCTTTGCTCCAAATTGTCTTTGGTTTATATGATAGTCAAGGTCAGAATTCAAAATATGGAACTCGCCCCAAATTGGCCCCTATAACTGCTCTAGCCTTGATGAGGTTCTTTTGACTGGAACTGAATGCTATGGGTGACACCACACTCACTTAGTCCACTTCTTTATACAGGCTATGGTTCCAACACACTTTTTTGGTGAGTTTCTGATTCTCAAATAATGGGACAGAATAAAAGAACTGAATATAGCATAACTACTCAAACAGTCAAATACACATCTGCATGAATATGGTTTTATGTAGTATGAAGAAAAAGTACCCACGATAAATATTGACCCCCAAAAACTATTGTTCCATTTACCATGTATTGTCGATATAGTAATTATCTTGACGGGCCTACTTTGTACAGCAAGAAAAACAGTTTTACACTCACTTAGGCTAGACACTATTCCCTCTGTCAAATAACCCCTTTGATAAAACCTTATTGTTCTGCCAAATCTGATGCGTTGAACTGCGCACCAGTGCTAAAAGTATGTGATGTTATTACATAGGCCTGTCTCGATAACACATTTTGAAGCACGATATATCGCTATAGAGAAATATCACGATTAACGATAATATTGAAACTAGTTTATGTCACTGATACAGTAACAATAAGCAGGAGAATCCCAGTAAACCATTTTTAAATAGACAGTCTCATTAAAGATCCTACATTTTGCAAATTTCTCTCTTGTGAGCAAACATACCTGGAGTTGTGTTTTGTTTCATTCACACGTTTGAGTAACGCTTTATTATTAGTCTGTTACATCTTCACATTCACACGTTTGAGTAACGCTTTATTATTAGTCTGTCTACATCTCCAAAGCTCAAAATGCTCTGTTCCACCTTGTGATGTCATGAAGCGGTAGTGAACAGTGAACAGCTCCTTTTACCTTTAGTTCAATAGAGATTGGAAATTCTAGGGCTGAAATTATCCGAATGATTCTAGTGAAGGTGTGAGGAGTTTAAAACACAGTGGAGCACTTCCTGTATTGCCACATGACATCACAAGGTGGAACAGAGTGTTTTCAGTTTGAGAGAAGAACTCAGCCTAAATATGCAGTGTTTGTGTGTTTAATGTGTGTGAAAGAAACAAAACACAACTCCAGGTATGTTTGTGATGAGGAAACAACATTATAACATAGATCAAAAAATAGTGTAATATGGGCCCTTTAAAAGGCCTGAGCTGCAACAGTTAAATAGCAGAATGAAGCAAACGTCACTTATTAAACTCTTAACAGCTCAAATCTTACATTAATAATTAAAAATAGCAGAAATCTCTCCACTTTTGCAAAGAAATTGTACACACAATAAATATTGAGCCCCAACTTAAATTGTTTCAGCTTTCAGATATATAAGTCGACATAGTAATTTTCGTGACAGGCCTATTTTTACGACAAAGTTCATCAGATACCATTTCCTGTTATCATATACATGTGACAGCTCATGCATGCGTACTGTTATTGTTGAACCAGTGCTGCTAATGCTAACTGTATGGCATGGGCAACCAGCAAACTGCGAAGCTAAGTGCGGCATGGGCTAATTACATTACAGTGAAAATGGTGACATCAAATATTCAAAGATCTATGTGTGATTTATGCATAAAACATGTGCTCACGTAGCTTTAGTGATGAAGTCTTTTTATTCTTATAGCTAAAATGCATGACGCTTTTAAATGGTGAACATTCTGGTTTAGTTTTAACACATTATTATTTTAACGTTATCATAATGTTTTACTTAAGACTGAACAGCTGACGTGATCTCTCCTGCTGTGTTTAATCTGTTTCCTCTGGACTTGTGAACAGGCTGAAGAGGGCGCACTTGGGTCCACACGACTGGCTGTCCGTGGCGGTCCCGGGGGGGCGTGACTGGATGGTGGTTCCAGGCCTAGAGCCAGAGACGACATACCAGTTCAGTGTCTTGGCCCAAAACAAACTGGGCACGGGCCCCTTCAGCGAGGTTGTCACTGTGAACACACTAGGTGAGAGTGGTTTGTTGTTTTGATGAGGAAACAACATTATAACAGATCTGAAAATAGCATGATATGGGCCCTTTAATACAGATGGGGGCAAGTAAAATGAATATTTTTAAAGTTTAGATTCATGCTGTAATATAGGGGAGTTCTAGGGTCTTCTCACCAATAAAAATGATCAGGTTCAACACATGTGCTTTTACCTTTTGGATATTTCATAGGAAAGTACAATGTAATCAGTAGCACCATTGCTGATATGCTGACAATCTTATGTAAAATAAAATGAACCACATGCTCTTACTTTAATCATACCAACAATCCACCTTCAGACTTCAGAAATAATTGTTTCAATATTAATTAATAATTAAACATTATTAATTCCCAAAGCAGTAACTGAAAAGTCAAAATGGTACTTTGAATTTGCTGTACATGATTTTTGCTGTGTTAAAAATGTGAAAAATAGAACAGTTCATTTTAAAACAGCCTCACCAGTTAAAACAGCCTGATTCTGTTTGCATTCCTAGCATCCTAATTATTAACTGCGATGAGTTTAGAGGCACTTTTCACAACTGCCAGAGACCCTTATGCTATTGCTAACAACAACTAGTATGCGAATAAAGCACGTGCAAGTGTTGCTTCCTGGTGAAAAAAGTGGGTACCACCCATAGACTGTATATATAAATGGACATAGCTAACCTGCTAGCCACCGCGTTACAAATAGGAAGTGATTACGTGCTTCTGACTCCATTGACTCTGGCTCCAATTCACTTTACATTAGAAAACTGTGGCCCCTCTCTCTGTAACTGCTGCTGTCAGGTTTGTCATTTTGTTCTTAAAATGTTTGCTCTACATGATCCTTTTTATTTCGCTATTGTGTCCGTAAATCAAGATATGAACATTAATAACAGACAAATCAGGCGCCTTCTTTCCCCGAGATCGCTCCTGCTAGCTTTAGCAACAGGTTTAATTGACAGTTGCTAAGCTCCCGCCCCCTGCTAAACCAGCAGTGCGGGCAGGAAGGGGCGTTACCTTCAACAGCTTCGCTCCAGATTGGCTCTTTGGTTGCTATGATACTTGCGGTCGGAATTCCAAATATGGAATTCGGCTCAAAATTGGCCCCTATAACTGCTCTAGCCTTGATGAGCTTCATTTGACTGGAGCCGAACGCTATGGGTGACGTCACACTTACTTACACTTTTTTATACAGTCTATGCTACCGCCCCTTTAAGGTTGAACTGTAGATCAGCAGGTGCCACTTGTCTTGCTGTAAATAAAGTCAAACAGGCAACTGCTTCACACATCGGCTGCTGCAGCACCTCACTGATACTGTGAGTTTTCACAGCCTGAACAACTCCATCCAGAAAACTACTTGGGTGTGTAGAGAGAGTGCAAAATTGTGCTTTTGGTGCTCCTCAGTGTAGGGACTAGTGTCAAATACAAAGTTGAAAAAACTGAGGCACTCAAAAAGTACAAAATAATTAAAAGCCTTTATTACCACATGGCAGATAAAGTCATAGGTGTTGGTCATATGATAAAATGTCACTTGGTGCATGATGGGACATGTAGGCTGAGTAGAGTTTAGTTCTTAAGATGTCATTTAAATTATACATCTACATATACATTCATGTTCATATTAGGGTAAATAACAACTACATAATAGAAAAAATATACACAAGTGCTGGAGATGTATAATTTTTTTAGAGGGTAAATCTTAAAAACATTTATGAAAATATGCTATGTAAAAAAATAGGCATTGATCTATAATTATTTACAAAGTTTAATGCATGTGGTTTTAGAGGAAGGGGGAGTGATCTAACTCTCATAGATCCAGTCTGTTTTTTCAGACGTTTTTTCAGTCTATCTCCTCCTCTTATTGCTTTTTGAATCTGTTCTATTCCACATATTTTTAAGCTTTTTTTTTACTCTGTAGCAGTATTTTAATGCAAACTCAATGTAATGTAAAGTTTCACCGGACAGAAGACCTCTGTCCTCTGCGTACTATCACACCTGTACAGATTATGAGTGTCCTTGTATTTTATTATAGTTGAAACTGAACCAAAAGTGTCAGTTATTCTGTGTAAATGAAGCTGTCAGTGAGAGTTATGTAAAAGTACGTGATGCGCTGCTCGCTGTGATAACTGTTCCTGCTGCGTCACCTTTGTACCTCCAAAAAAACAGGAACAAAGCCAAATCCCTATTCAGCCCAGAGGGTTTTTAGACGTTTATTTTCCAAATTATCACACGTCAAATACGTTGTTTTTTTTTAACTTTTTACAGAAACCAGCTCCACATCGAGATGTGTGCACGTCTAACCTTAACAGATATATACATGGAGTCCTGTCAGGAGTTATGTTAGAGCTTTTGATTCAACATTTTAACTGGGGTAGATAGGGCAGATAACCAGTCCAATCACAACTGCTGGATTTCAGATCACATCACAACATTCTAAAGGATGGTTAAAATGTAATCTGAAAACCACCAATATGATGTTTTTGAGGTGATAAACATTTTGAGAGAATCACTTGAGTTGTGTTTTACTTATACTCTGGTGTACTTTGTGTTGTCATAGTATTTCCTATAAGTACCCCTGAACCATTGGTGCTGCTTACCCCACCACGGTGCCTCACAGCCAATCGCACGCAGCAGGGAGTGCTGCTCACCTGGATGCCACCTGCCAATCACACAGCACCTCTTCAGCATTATGTCATGGAGTTCCGCCTGGGCGAGAAATGGGAGGTTTTGGATGACAGCATTCCCGCTGGGGAGACGGAGCTGCTCGCCCGCGACCTCATTCAGGTAAAATACTGACAGAGTTTTAACAGCGTGTTTCAGGCTGTGTGTATAAACTGTATTCACAATGGCAGCATGGAGTTTCTGGGCCTGTCTTTGTGAAATTTCTCCCTGTGTCTGAGTGGGTTTTCCGACCAAGCCTAGCCCAAGATCTGGAGATGGGTGCCGCTCCCGCTGCTCCTGACAGGTTGCCCTGACGACATTGAATAATGAGTCAAATGCAGGAGACAAATTTCTGACTGTATATATAAATGGGCATAGCTAACACGATAGCCGCCTCGTTCCAAATAGGAAGTGACCATGGGCGCACTTCCAGCTCCATCGACTCTGGCTCCAATTCACTTTCTATTGAAAAACTGTCGGCCCTCTCTCTGTAACTGCTGCTGTCAGGCTTGTTGTTTTGGTCTTAAAATGTTCGTATTATCCCGCTCTACATGATCCTGGTATTTTTATTTCGCTATTTTGTCTGTGAATCAAGATATGAACATTAATAACAGACAAATCAGCAACAGGTTTGATTGACAGCCTTTTTAAGCTCCCGCTCCCTGCTAGACCAGCAGTGCTAGTGGTAAGGGGCGTTACCTTCAACATCCTCCCTCTGGAGTGGCTCTCTGGTTGCTGATACTCGCAGTTGGAATTCCAAATGTGGAACTCGGCTCCAAATTCACCCTATAACTGCTCTAGCCTCGATGAGCTTCATTTGACTGGAGCCGAATGCTATGGGCGACGTCACACTCCCTTCTCCAGTTCTTTATACAGTCTATGGTTCTAACACACTTTTTTGGTGAGTTTCTGATTCTCAAAAAATGGGACAGAATAAAAAAAATTGAATATAGCATAACTACTCAAATAGTCAAATACACGTCTGTATGAATATAGTTTTCTCCTTAAAATCCTTTTCCAGAACCTGATGAGACTACTGGCCTCTCTTTTAGCAAAATATAAATCACTTTGTACTAGGCCTGTCACAATAACACATTTTTAAGTGCGATATATTGCTGAAGGCAATATAGGTGATAAACAGTAATATTGAAACCAAACCGTGACGCAGAATTATCTCAAAGTTCTGCTTGTTCTGCTAGTTCTGCTTGATTTTTAAAAGTTACATTTAACTTTAACTTAAAAATATAATGACAGATAATCTCTACTTTAAAATGTCATCCTTTAAGTCTTTCATCAGCTCTGTGCTTTAGTCTCTTTTTTATGAGCGCTGCTATTTCAGAAATGCAGCTCATTGTACTTGTTGTCATGGTTTTCGTTGTAAATGTCAGTAATGCTAGTCTCTTAACGCTGTCCTTCATATAACACATTAAGTGCTCTGGTGGATGTCTGGGCTCTCTGCTCGTTCTAATTCACAGTTTGGGACACTTTTTCTAGCGTATTTTGGCTCCAGTCTTTGAACTCATCGTCTACTTGGAGCTCAGTACAGATGATAAAAGATCAGTACTTTAACTGCACAGCAAACACCCACTCACTCTCCTCTCTCATTCCTGCAGCCTATACTGTAGTATGGCATTTATACACAAGATGTACGCAATGTGTTAGATATACTTTTCTATATGGGTTCAAGCCAGGTAAAGGGTCACGGTTTAAAATCAAGATGGTTGGTTGTTCTGTAGTTGTTGGGGCAAAGTTAATTCAGTGGGAGCTGTGTATAGAATAGATTATGCTGGGTAATATAAGGTGTCAAAGGTACTTTAAAGGTCCTATATTACACAAAATGGACTCTGGAGCTTTAAGCCATGATAGAATACTGTTACCTCCTCAAAAACATACCTGGAGTTGTGTTTTGTTTCATTCACACATGTTTGAGTAACCCTTTATTATTAGTCTGTCTACATCTCCAAAGCTCAAAATGCTCTGTTCCACCTTGTGATGTCATGAAGGGGGAGTTTTCAAGTTAACAGCTACCTGTAGTTTAGGAGCGATTGGCAGTTCCAGAACTGAAATTATTCAAATGATCTTAGTGTGTACGGAGTTTAATAACACAGTGGAGCACTTCCTGTATTACCACATGACACCACAAGGTGGAACAGAGCATTTTGAGCTTTGGAGATGTAGACAGAGTAATAATAAAGGGTTACTCAAACATGTGTGAATGAAACAAAACACAACTCCAGGTATGTTTGTGATGAGGAAACAACATTAGAACACAGATCAGAAAAAAGTGTAATATGGGCCCTTTAATCATTTTTCTTCCTATCTTACCTGAACACAGCTATGGGACCTAAATATCTGCATTTTGTATCTTTAAGCAAGGCAAGGCAAGTTTATTT